>BCLF01000075.1:904705-925106 GCA_001602275.1 Zoysia japonica | reverse complement strand
GGTGGATTTCATAACAAAAAATATGTAAAAAAACTAGATGAAAAATGCAACTTATTGGTTGAATCAGTTTCTAAAAATATTTTGATTTTGGTGACGAAAAAATTCGAGAAAAATTGGATGAAAAATATATAACCAAACCTTATTCTCAACACCACCTCACCAGCCATTCTATCCTCTCCTCTTTCCCCATCCGCCCGCTGCAACCGAGCGTCCGCCGCCCCACCGCGCTGGAGAAGCGGCTAGCTGCGCGCGCGTTGAGCGCTCCGCAAGCCGCCCATTTGGAGCGGTAAGCCGCTCTCCAAAAGCGGCTAGCCGCGCAGCTCGGGCGGTTAGCCGTCGCCACCGGTAAACCGCGCGATTTTCGCGGTAAGCCGTCCGATTAGCGCGGAAAGCCGTCCGATCTACTGGGTTTCCGTGGCAGCGAAGGTGAGATGGTTGTTTTTGTGTTTTTTTTTCAAATATTGGTCGATTTGTTATCAAATTTAGAACATAGTTGGTCATTTTCAGGAATTGTTGGTTGTAAGATGTCAGATCAGTCCGATTCAGTTTGGAAGCACGGAGACAACGTGTATCTCGGGTTTCGTTGCAAATATTGCAAGGTCGTGAAGAGAGGGGGTGGTGCCACATGATTCAAGCAACATTTGGCACATCGTGGAAGCAGCGTACTTGGGTGTACTCATGTTCCCACGGACGTGAGGGACTATTTTCGCCGAGAGCTTGATAGAACCGTCGAGCGGAGGAAGGACCGAGCTAAACAGACCCTTAGACAGCACCAGGTTGCAGGTGGGAGAAATGTCGATGAGGAGGACGATGAAGAGATGCAGGCTGCCATGAGGTTATCTAGAGAGGAGAAAGAATTCCGACAGCGTCAACGTTCGTATGGTGGTCAGTTTGAGAGTGGTGGTGGTGGTGCTGGTGCTAGTTCATCGGAAGGTGCTTCTGGTTCGTCGCAGGGAGGTGCTGGGTCTGGATTGTTTGGTATGATGAGGAGGTCCGCATCACAGAGGTCAGGTAATGAACGGATTCAAACTAGAATCGATACAGGTCCATAAACTGTAAAGAGCAAGCTAGCAAAGTCGTCCATTGGACGCGCATGGTCAAAAAAAATTCATACAAAAGCCATCTCTGGTAAAAAAGCCGATAGTCCATACTTTGTTAGTGCTATCAAGGAGACACAGAGATGGGGCACGAGACCTTTATTTTATTGTATTACATATTTCGTTATATGTTATCATATTTATGTCGTGTGTCATGATATTTGCAGGTGAGGATGTGCCTTGCCTAACTGGGAGGGAAATAGATGGCACGTATCTTGATGCTAACGAGCAAGACATCAAGAAAGAATTCGATAAATTCAAGATGGAGTGGCCGATGTACGGTGTCACGATTATGTGTGACTCTTGGACTGGCCCAACAGGGATGAGCGTGATAAACTTTATGATCTACTGTAATGATGTCATATTTTTTCACAACTCATGTGATGTTACTGGGCACAGCCAATCTGCGGATTTCATATTCAAGGTACGAGACATATGTTTATTCTATAGCACTGTTTGTTTTATTTGCAGCTATGATATTTGAACAATCGTAGGATCTTGTGCATTATTTGTTTTATTTGTACCAATGGTATTTTGAACAATGAAACATTCTTGTGCAGGAAATGAATAAGGTATGCATTGATGTAGGTGCAGATAATATTGTGCAGTTTATTACAGACAATGGTTCAAATTATAAAAAGTCGTGTAAGTTGCTAATAAACAAGTATCCTCATTTTGTCTGGCAACCATGTGTGGCCCATACAATCAACCTGATGCTAAAGGCTATTGGTGAGTTTTCAGAGCATAAAGCAATGATACAGTCGGCTGGCAATATTTCTCGTTGGTTGTATAATCATAATCAGTTGCACTCTATGATGACCAATGCTATTGGTGATGAGTTGATAAGATGGAATGCAACACGTTTTGGCACAAACTACATGTTTTTTGATAGTATGCTTCGTCGGAGAGAAAAATTCATGGCATAGATGGGTTCTGAGACATTTTTAAATAGTAGATTTGTCAATACTGAGGACGGAAGGCATGCTCACTTCTGTCTAGCAAGCATATTATGGTGGGATTTAATGAAACATGTGATAGATGCAGTGCAACTTTTGTATGCGTTTCTTCGTTTTGCTGATCAAGACAAGAGCCCTGCCTTGAGTGAAGTACTTCTCAGATATCATTTATGTAAAAATAAGTATGAAGTCATTTATAGGAATGATGAGCGAGAGATACAGAGGTATATGGACATTATAAATCGTAGGATGGTGGACATTTGCAATGATACCTTTGTGAATGCAGGTAATACGTATTGTTGTATTTTTTGTTTCTACTGTAACAATATCTAACTATTGTTACATGTGCAGCTGAATCTTTAAACCTAAGAAGTCACTATTTTTACGGGATGGGTCGAAATATGATGAACGATATTCGAGAGGCATTTACACGCATAGCATCAACCGAATTGTGTGTGCATGCCCTGCAGGAGGCAAAAAATTTTAGAAGAAAACAAGGTTCATTCGACACTGAGTTGGCCAACAGAATGGCAGTGGATAAGAATACTTCTCCTGCAGCTTGGTGGAACATGTTTGAAGGTGACACACCTCATCTCCAGCAGCTTGTATTACGGATAGTCTCACAGTGTGCATCATCTAGTGGTTGTGAGCGCAACTGGAGTACATTTGCATTGATCCACACGAAGGTGCGTAACAGATTATCTCATGAGAAATTGCATAAACTGGTGTATGTTAACTACAACCTTCGGATCCGTATGCGTGATGTTTCATGGACATATAAGCCACCAGAAGCCGATCCATTTGATCGTCTCATGGAGCTGTCGTTGTATGATTCTTCAAATCTATTCGAGAATAGATGGAACATGGGAGATCCAATTCTGACCCTGTTCTTGATGAAGAGGGCACCGAGACTGACAGTCCTGTATCCAGCCGTCTTGTTACAGATGATGACGCTGGTAGACAGTTGCTGCGCTTGTCTCGTGCTGCAACAATATCTGAATGGGCGGATCAAAATATGGGTGATACTCACATAGGCAAGAGAAATGTTCAAAGTTCAAGACCCGAAAAAAGTGATAAAAATATGAGGTTATGAAGCAAAGGGAAAGGTAAGAATGTAGACAGTGACGACTCCACAGATTCTAGAGACGCCAGACGAAGCCCAGTCTACCAGGAATCAAATGATAGCAGCTCTTCTACCAGAAATCAAATGATAGCAGCTCTCGGACTACATCTGGAGACCCACCAGGCAGTATGGTTCCTGAGTCACAGGCACCGGTCACAACTCATCGTTTCACAGTTTACAAATTTTTCACATCATACGATCAATTTTGGCTCATTTATCTTACACTTCACTTCTTTTGTAGGTGAGACAGACTATACCCATGCTACAAAGAATGAGGATCATGGTGCTCTACAGTCACCAAGGACATCGATGGGGGGAGGCAGCGTTACTACGGCACATACTATTCCGCGCCAGACAGTGATTCCTTATACAGACAAGGTAACGAGTACTACAATTATCCGTACGGTGATCGTAGCACACAACCTCTCACCACATGGGTATACCAATGGCAAAATCCAGAGTTTTATAACATGTTATACTCGCAATGGAAGACAACTACTGCTTAGACGGAACAATCTTAGAATGAATTCAAAGCGGAGTTGTTAGCTACTAGAGGAATTCAACTTCTCTCAAGTGAAGAGTGCGACAATGCATATTTTGATTGGAGTACAATTCACAAGTAAAATGTGCTTCGAAAACTATATATAGACTTTGAATTTGTTGTGAATGAACAACATGTATATATGGATTTATTGTGTTTCGAACTTTGAATTTGTTATGAATGAATAACTGTCTTTTATTTGAGGATGAAGTATATTGTGAATATTGATATTACAAGAAATTAGAATAGATCATGCCTAATTTTCTAGCACTTTTTAATATAATTTCTTAATTTTCACTAATTTTTCGGTTTTCAGATAAATCAAACGGTTTACCGCAAAAATCTCGCGGTTTTTAGCAAAAACCGCTCGGTTTTCGCTGTTACCGGTTTTCAGAAAAACCGAGCGGTTTACCGCTGAAACCGCGCGGTTTACCGTTTTCGAACCGTTCAAACCGTCCCAAAATTTAAAAATTGAATTTTGAACGAAAAATCAAACGATTTTAACGGTTTTTGCTGTTTTCGTCAAACCGGCCCGGGGCGGTTTTTGCGGTTCAAAGATAACTTGAACCCTGCCTATGGGCTAGTTCCAGGACAGCAGCTGCCCGCGCAAGTTCATCACTGGCGGGCGTATCGCCGAACCGTTGGACGAGATGGACCGCGAGATCGATGGTAATCTCCCAAACTTAGCCAATGGAATCCTCACCGCCCTACAGAACTAACGTTACCGCTACGTGGCAGCCAGCACGGATACAGTATCATGCGCTGCATCCGCGAAATACAAGATTGTGACACTGAATTATTCAAAAAGTGCTAAAACTTATATGACGAACTGCAGTGATTTCTCCAACAGTCTTTATACGTGTACTCATGATGCGAAAATGCAGGAGTGACTGCCGTGTCAGCTGAACCGGCTGCCAGTGGCACCGGAATGAGGTGACTCTAAAGCAATTAAAGCCGATTCAAACGAACACCAAATTCCAATTAGAATTTAAATTTCAAATATGAGTTCAAAACTTGTAAAAAAATATTTTGACAAAAAATATAAATTCTCTTCTGGAAGGTATTGCAGGAATTTGAATTTTATAAATTTTATAAAATTTTATTTAAAGTTCAGAAGGCCCAAATGAATTATTCCTTTTAAATGATTTCCTGTCTTGAAAATTTTATAGAATAAAAAATATTTCGATTTTGAACTTGGTTCCAAAATAAAAGTTGTTCCATTTAAAAAGATCTACCACACTGAAAAATTTCAAAATTTTTAGAGCTCCAGAAGGATTGTTTTCAGAGCAAAACGAGCGCAGCACAGAAAATCAGCGAAATCAGGAAAATTGGAAAGACCAGTGGGGCCCGGCTGTCAGCCGTCCAGGGCGTCTTCTTCCTCCCAGAATCGTACAGCACAACTCCCTCTCCTCTCTCTCTTTGCCAGCGCACCCCCATCGTGGAGGGCATGCACGGCACCGCTCCCAACTGCGTGCCACGTCCGAGGGCCCGTAGTTACGACGCCGGCTCCTCTCTCCCTCACTTCCTCTTGCCCTCTTTCTTCCCGTTCCAGGGGAAGCCGCCATTGCTGCCCTCAACTCGAGCTCGGCACCCCGCCTCCACAGCGCGTCCCAAGCCCTCTCAACCATACAGACCGGAGCCCCCACACTCCTCTAGCTAATCCCCAAGAAAATCGCTGCAATTCCTCTCATAGAATTGCCGGATTTTGGATATTTCCCCACATCTCAACTTTTGAAGCTGCCGGCCTTCTCCCACTTAATCCGATGAGTTCCGAAGGTTATTCTTCGATTCCAACCGCTACTAAACTCCTCAGGTCGGGGCGCACCCATCGGAGTACTACTCATTTGAATCCGAAGCCCACTGTGCAGGGAATCGAGCGTTCTTCGTCGTCGTTCATTGGGACCCGACCACCTCCACGCCGATGACCCATCTCCGACCCGCCTTGACCGGCTACAGCCCCGGTGCCGGCCTCCTCCTCCTCGCCGTGAAGCTGTAGGAGCAGGAAGTTTCAAGTTTCATCAACTAAACCGATCATACGACTCCGCCGAACCTCGTCGAGCGCCACCCCTCGCCGCCGGCTGCTCTCCGGTGAAAATCCGAGCTCAGATACTGCAGCTGTGAGTTCCTCTCGTCATTCTCCTCATGATGGAGCTCTCCATCGTTGCATTTGCCGCCGGGAGCCGAGCTTCGGCGAAGCCGCCGCCGCCTCCCACGAAGAGGCCGGCGAGCAGCCATGACTAGAGCTCTCCACTCGGATATTTTGTGGCCACAGAGGGATTATGTGTGGGGAACCCTGTGGTCAAGCCTGTGGCCACGTTGGCCGAAGTTATTTCCTTTTTGGAATTATTTATTTAATTGCCCAAAAATTAGTTTAAACTTGTAAAAAAAATCATAGAAACTTCATTATAGCTCCTAAAAATGTGAAATAAATTTTGTTAGTATCCTCTCGACTAGAACTATATTCTGAAGCTAACACATTTTCATTTTATGCATGAAATTAAATTAATCATTTCAGAGCACTAAATAAATCATTAATGCATTATCATTTTTCCTTGACACGATAAAATCTTGAAAAGATTCACTTTTCTTTTTATTTAAGTAAACCTTTTGTTTCTGCAAAGTTTCATATTTTATTTTCAACAAAATAATTTTATAAATGATTTATCTTTCTTAAGCGGTATTTAGTTCATTATAAATCCATTTGATTTTAATAATTCTAGAAAATCTACTCTTCTATTTCTTTAGTTAAATTTTGTGCTTGGCAAGAGTTTTGTATTTAATTTCATGAGCAATACTCTTAAAATGATTTATTGAGTTCAAATGGTATTTAAATCCCTGTAATTTTAAATTGTTTGCAATAAATCCTGAACATTTGTCAAAAAATTCAATTATAACCTCTTTGTTTTTATGAGCAACTCAAATTTAGTGTTTTATTTTTTGGAAACCATATTAAAGAAGTTTTATATTTAATTTTCATTGTAAATTATTTTACAAAGGTTTAATTGTGTTTAAAAGGTATTTAATTTTTTATAAATTTATTTGACTTCAATAAATCCTGAATAATTTCCCAAAATTTTGTTTATAACTTTTTGATTTCATGTATAAACAAATTATATTTTGTGTTTTGATTTTTTTAAAAATTTTTTTATATTTAAATTGCTAGTCTTCTTTTGAAAATAAAAGCTATCATCACATATGACTTTATATCAAGTCTAAAAACTAGCGTAATTTATTTTCTTGCATATCATATCATGTGTAGGACCCAACCCATCCGAAGAGGAGCGTGGAGTTGTTCCTTTGGCAAAGGAAGCTAACTATGAGCAAGCTCAGGTCGGCCCCAGTGCATTAACCCCTTTTAAGTTTTATTTTTATCACTGGGTATGATATCAGTAATGTCTTGTGCATTAGATATTATGAGTTGTTTGAAAATCTAGAATTGCATGCTAGGTACCTTATTACATATGTTGAGTGCTGTTGGTACATGTAACTTGATGTAGAGCTAGGCTAAATTTTAGTTCACGGTAGAAGTCGAGTGAATGTATAGTCACTCGCGTGCTATAGAAGTCAAGTAAATGGATAGTCACTTGCGAGCGATAAAAGTTGAGTGAATAGAAAGTCACTTGTGTGAATAACCTAAGACCGGCAGGGACAACGTATAGGAGGGTTTGAGAAGGCTTGACCTTCGCGGTGGTAACCCCGTCTGTGTCGTTAAGGACCGATTCGAGTGTGGCCCTGTTGAACAAGTTTGAACGTACCAAATACATACTGGCTATATGGCCCCCAGAAAACCGACGTAACTCAATATCTGTAGTGGTTGGACGTACCCCTACTCCTCTTTAGGCGGAGGCAGATGAGAGACTTGGATCTAACCATGGACACGTCCTACGTGGAGGTCGCATGGAGGATCATATGCTCGAGAGAAGTAAGCCTCGGACCGGCCCTATAGTATTGTTGTGAAAGGTGGCCACATGTGGCTTCCGAGAAGCGCGTACGTGTCGTGTATTTCAGATTTTTCTAGCTGATGTAAATCGATTATAATCGCTGCCCTTACAGTAACGAGTACCGTTTGTTCACTGCGTGATATCGTAGTAAAAACATGAATAATAATAATAATAATATTAACAATAATAATATTATGACTTTGCTTAGTTTATATGCTGACAACCATGTTTGATATAGCTTTATAGCGCAAACTAAATTTATATTTCGTGAACTTAATTTACCGCTAAAACTTGAATATAAGGACTCACTATATTAACGCTGGTTTTACAAATGGTCATCCCATGTGAATCAGCCTCATCATATCCTTGGAGTCGGCTGCTGTTGACCACGTTGACGGGTAAGACTTGCTGAGCATTTGAATGCTCAGGGCTTCGCTCTCTGTGGTTTTGTGTGCAGGTGATTTCTCTCTCCCTCCTCTGGATCAACTGGCAGAAGCAACCTCGAGGGTGGCTATGTCTGTTGGGAGCCCTGCTCGTCGCGCTGCTGTTTTTTGCTACTAGAGAATGCATCGTATGGGCTCGATGACATCTTATGCATAGTCTCTATGTGACCTTAATTCAGGTTGTCACTTCCGCGCTTTCAAAAATTTTGGTTTTATGAACTTAAGCAACAGTTTGTAGTATATTTTATCGTGCTTGAGTTGTACTGTTAGTCCTCGCTTCGCCGAGTGACACCTGATAAGATGCTGAGGTCGATGGATCATCTCTTTGTGGGACGGTCTGTCACAGCACGTCCGTTGATGATCGCAGTGGCAACCCAATGAGCCATAGCAGGTATGCTAATGGCGTGGAGGTCAAAGGAGATGCAGCATCGATGATTTGAACTGGAATGTTCGGTCTCGTAATTTGAACTGGAATGTTCGGTCTCGTAATTTGAACGGTTAATCTTTAGGAAACTAAGAAAGTTCTCTCAAAGTTTTCATCGAGCTTATCATGTAGGTGCTCTCCGAGTTTCTCCGAATTCTAAGTTTGAAACATTTAGTCTCCTTTGAATTTGAATTTAATTATTTAAATTCAAATTTGCCGTTTAATTAGTTTCTCACCATTTTTCTAAACTTATTTATGTGCTTTCGAATTTGATTAATCATATATGAAAACCAATGTCAACTGGCAGCAAACACACTCGAGGGTATTTCAAACTTTTATGCTATCATATATATAGAGAGAGTGGAATAGCACTAAAGAAATCCAGGCAAACAAACAGGCACCGGCTTTTTTTCACAAAATTTTTCACAATCTAGCTATTGAAAATCTATCATCCAAAAGCTGCTTTTAATAATCTCTATTGGAAACAAACAGACACTTACTCCCAGCGGCAGTCCAACCTTCAAGGATACCGATGACAACATATACGACAGCGGCTGCTACAGCAACGACACCGTGAAGGATGCTGATAAAGCATGAAACGAAGAGAAAGATGCTTGACCGGACCCTGTGTCTCCAAGGACAGTGGCGACGGGGAGGAAGGAGGCAAGACAATGGAACTGGACAAGATGGAGGAAACAATCAAGAAGATAATGACTCAACTGGAGCAACGCCCTCAGACCCAGTTCTGTCTTTAATTGATGTCGATCTATAGTTACTTTTATCTCTTTAGCTCGAGTTTCAACTGGAGCAACGCCCTCAGACCCAGCTTTGCGTGATGCTTTAAGGACCTTTTCCTAGGGTGCTCTCCTTTCTTACTTGTTGAACTGGTCCCCAGTTGTACCGAACTTTAATTTCACTTTCTATGAGGGCAGAGTATTTTTCTCGTAAAAAAAAAATGAGGCAAGACTACAGCTACCGAAAATGTCAAGGCGATCGGTGTTCCTCAGTACCGCCACTCTTATTTGGCAATGGATACTGGTCTCATGGCTGCAGTACCGGGGTATGCTGCCACTGCAACGCAGCTGGCTCATCTGATGCTGCCGCTGCCAACGACTACTGAAACATTGCTTGCAGTATTGGGACATGTTCAGTGTGATGACTGATGGGAACCCCAACGATTACTTCTACTCCTATATCATGTGATGAAGATCACGACATCAGAAATCAGAACAAGTGCAGGAACCACCACCATCTGATGTTGGCTCGGCACTAGAACCAAAATTTGCATCCAAAAGCTTTTGAGTTTTTTTTTTAACAGGTTCAAAGATTGGGTCGTCGTATTTCTATTTGAGCTTATGTAGAACAAGTTAGTAGTTGGGTTCGTACTTCATGAGGTTCAGAGACTGTGTATTATCTGTTTGATCTTGCGTAAAAAGGTAACTGCTGGGTTGGTGCTTTTACAGTTTAGAGATTCTGTATTTTGGAGTATGTTGGAGCTCTTGTACAAAAAAAAAAGAAGTTTAGTTGGTTCTTTGTGAGAACATGCATCAGTTTTTTCTACCCCATGTACTACTACTGTGTTATTTGGTTTCATTGTTTCAAGGGTCATTAGCATATAAACAATGTCATAATGATAGTTGTTTTTTCTGTTTGAATAATTCTGGACATCCCATAACAATCATGCACAAAGATCTCAAACAAGCCATTTGATTTCATCCACAACTCATAATGAATAAAAAGAAAACAGGGCGAAAGGCACCTCTGTTTTCAGCTGAAATCACTCGACCGGGAAAAAAAGATTTAAGAACTGATCTCAGTTCTTTTCGCCATCTCTGCTGTTGACACGGTTGCCCTGGAGTCCTGACTGCAGGAATTCGCTCCAGCGTCACCCTGCAATGGTGAAGCCATCGATGCAGACTCCTGCAGCATGTGCGTATGAAGGGCAAATCAGATGGCAGGCCATTTCGGTAAACAAGGTCGTCTAGGATTCTGATTTCGTAATAAAATGGACATATCTTATCGTGCTGTATGTAACTAAATTACGTACAAAATGTGTCTGAACAATACAGATGGCAAGTGAAGGAAGAAGCACTTACCCTGGTGCCCATGTGCTCGATCCCAGTGCATTCTCGTCGCTTTCTCTCCTCCCTGGATCGCAGCGATTCAACCGGAGTATACACCTGCCAATCGAATACAGCATCAACGAATCAGCAAAACCATTCACAGAACACAGGAACCGAATCGAATCGATCCGAAGAAGAAGCAGAGTGCCTGACGATCGCACTGACTGACCTCGGGCATCCCGATGAGCCGCATGAGCTCAGCCACGAGCCGGCGCTGCTCCTCCGCGCGGCGCTCCCACTCCGCCGCCTCCCTCTCCAGCGCTGAGGCGCGACAGTCCATCTCCCGCTGCGTCGCCTCCCGCGCCTCTCTCAGGCGGCCCCGCCGCTCCCGTGCCATCTCGAGCTCCTCCGCCAGTGACACCTCCGTGACCCCCACCATCGCCTCCCTCCATTCGACCCTCGCGCGCGGCTTCTCCGCCCCCGGCGCCGGCCTCCCGGCGGTCGCCCTTGACTTGGGCTTGGGCTTCGGCGCCTTCCTGATGACGGCCGTCGATGGCGCCACTGCCACGTTGTTGTCCCGTGGCTGCAGCGGCCGCCGGACGGAGACGCCACCGCGTTTCGTGTCCATGGTTGGTTCACTACGAGGAGCAGCCACAGCTCAGGGGCACTGATTTGGAGCTTTGTTTGCGGGAATTTCGGGGTCCGGAGATTCGAATTTGAACCGCGCAGGGAGGGTTATTTGGATGGGTGAGGAAAGTAACGGCTAGTAATTCTAAGCGCCGCATGGAATGGACGGTTCTGCCCTGGAGAACGTGAGGTATGCGGGAAGAAGTCAAAGGGCATTTCCCGTAGTATCGGGCGCGGCGGAGCAGATGATAGGGTCGTTCTTTCGCTGAAATTTCGGCCACGTTTGACGACTGGGTGGCGCCTGGCGGATTCAGGGGCTTTGGGACTTCGAATACTTTTGATGATGGTTCAAGGGGACACAAAGGCAAAAGCATCGGCAGATCTAAAAAAAAATATTAGAAAAATAAGAATTAAAATGCGTGAAATCTGATTTACAGCAAAAAAAAAATGCTTGGGTATCATTTATCGGGCAACTATCATTGGTGTGTAGAAACGAAACATCGTTAGCATTTACTCCCTCCATCCTAATTTATTTATCATCTTATTTTCTAATTTATTTGTCATTCTCGCTTCGTAACGCACATTTCTCTATTTCTAATTCATTATTGTATTTATCTTTTTTCTCCTCATTTTTAAGTACATCTTAACTTTTTTCACTCTCCTAATTAATGTGATCACGCCTAGGATGACAACTAAAAGGGACAAAGAAAGTAGGAGTATATTATAACTACTACTCATCCATTACTAAATTGTTTTGTCAACATTTAACATAATCTTTAATTATTTGTCATATTAAAAAAATATTTCAAATGAGTAGAATTATAAATTTTGATTCAAATAACTTTAATAATAAATCAAATTATAATAAATATAATATTTATTAATTGTTTAATAAGAGACTCTCGTTAAGGTAGATCAAATGATATACTTTCACTTCTTAAGAGGTAATTATATATCAATCTTAGTCATTGAATTTTATAGTTTTTAAAACTAACGCATGCATCAGTTTCTAAAACTATCTAATATATATAAAAAAAGTCCTATTTCAGTCCCTCAACTTTTTCAGTTGTGCGGTTTTGATCCTCCAGTTACAAAACCGGATACTTGTAGTCCTCCAACTTTCAAACCTGTTCGTTTTTGTCCCTAGGCGGATTTGACCGACGGTTTGGGCTGATGTGGCATCCATGTGGCGTCCATGTAGCGGTTTCGTCCGACGTGGCGGTGTGATGTGGTGTTTTCGCTGACGTGAACACCCGATTTAGCCTCATTTTATTCTAATTTAGAAAACAAATACTTAACAACCGCAAAAATTATACAACCTTGCAAAAATTTAAATCATTTTATAGAGAACAAATTTTGTTTTAGGACTAATTAAAAATTCAAAACACATTTTATTTTAAAAATGTAGAAATAGATTTGTTCCCTACAAATTATTAAAAAAAATTCTATTTCTACAATTTTAAAATAAAACGAGACTTGAATTTTAAATTGATCCTGAAACAAAATTTCTTCCCTGTAAAATGATTTAAATTTTTGCTTAGTGTTATAATTTTTTTGAGGTCGTTAAGTATTTGTTTTCTAATTTAGAATAAAATCAGGCTAAATCGGGTGTCCACGTTAGTGAAAACACCACGTCGTGCTGTCACGTCAGACAAAACCGTCACGTGGACGCCACGTCAGCCAAAACCGTCGGCCAAATCCGCCCTGGGACCCAAAACGAACAGGTTTGAATGTTGGAGGACCGCGGGTGCCCGGTTTTGTAACTGGAGGACCAAAACCGCAAGATCATTTATTCATCAAGATTTATGCACATAAACGGTTCATAGTAATTTTGATCTATTGTAGAATCTGCCTAATAAGATGAATAATTAAAAATGATGTTAGATGTCAGCGTGGAACAAAGCTAGTACTCGTATGTTATTTATAGTATGATGTGGAACTTGTGTTGACTCGCTAAAGATGTGGAAATTGAAGCAAACCAAACATTTACAAGATAAAACAATAGTTTTCACGAAATCCTTGTACAAAGCATGTATGCTCTACTATATATCTAAGAGAGATGGAACAACTTCGTAAAACCATAACTAACACGGTGTTGAAACAGCTGATTAGAGTAATAATTATATTTCAGATTATATAATCTAGCTATTCAAATTATATAATCCCTTTACATGCATCAATCCAGCTAAACTCAGATTATGCTTGGAAAATGGAAAATACTCTTTATTCTTCCGAAATCGCAATAATATCCTTTTTTAGAAAAAAAAGATAGGACAAACATGACAAGTAAAAAACTAAAAACAGATTATATAATCTTGTCTCCAAATATCCCATCTAGATTTTTTCAAAAATTTAGATTTTATATCTACCTCCATAATCCAGATTTTAATAATCCATATGGATTCAAATATGGCTAAGGTCCCGTTTGATGGGGTTTTGGATTTTTTTTTAAAAAAATGACTTTGGCTTTGGCTTCTCTAGACAAGTGGCATTTATAGTTCAGGCTATATCTTATCTAAAAATATTTTGGAGAGGGGTTCTCCAGTGGCTTCTCCTGTTTTATAGGAATGGGTAATGAGAGCAATTATCCATAGACATGCCACATTGAACGAGAGGGCTGGAAAAGTCACTTGTGGCTTCACCTCTGACTTCTTCCTAAAATAAGAAAATATGGCTCTTCCTCTATGCGTTTGGTAGGGCTTCCCCATGAACCCGTGAAAAAGTTGATCGAGAATTTCTACAAAATTTTTAAATTGATGTCGCCGTTGACTTCTAATACCAACTTTAACCATTCATCTAATTCAATTTTTTTTTGATAAATATCATATATTTTGTTATAATTTGATTTATTAGAATTATTTGAATCACAAATTAAAATTTTACATATTTAAACTAATTTTTTGAATAAGATGAATGGTCGAAGTTGATCCTAAAAGTCAACGGCGACATCAAGAACGAAGGGAGTACTCGTTTTGTTTCATGTTTAGATGGCTGACAGAAGCTACCCGTCTAACGCCAATGTGGATATGTGCCCCTTCCTTGTTTCAATAACCAATGGAGGCCACCGAATGCAATATGCTGAAACCATACCGATCCTCTATGTCTTAATTTTCGGAGTGGGAATCTGACTTCGGCTGCACTGGATAGCGACGGTTCTTGAGGGCACCTTAGGAAAGAAAAGATATGTAGACTCTGATCATGCAATTTTGATGTTAGACTCGTGAACATGAAGTGAGATATTATAACATATTTTTCTGCTCATATTGGAATGCGAAAATTTTGTGTTGCTGCTTATTTTACCTTTTTTCTGCTTGTTTTTTGTCAGACCTAAATCACCTATGCTTTCGCTCTGTCTCTGTAGTTTGTTTTGGTTCCCCTGATCTTGTCCCATAATACTTGCATCCATAGTTTGTTTGGGTTTCCCCTGGCCTTTGATTGCAATTCATGTTGGATTTGGCGAGATGAGCGAAGTCAGCGAGATCTGGCCATACCTCACTAGGATCTCGCTCTTGCTCTGATTGTGCCCCTCATTCCTTAAGACCTGCTGAAGAGGTGCACTGCAGACTTGCAAGGCCCTGTTCAGAACATAGGAATATAAAACAGAGTAATAAGAGAAAAATTGCAGAAACAAAGAAAACAAAGAAATCTATAAAGTGTCAATACCACATGAATGCAAAACATAGGAATGTAGATGTTTGGTGTTTGAAATGCAGGAATGGAAATATAAGGACATAAATATTCCTTCTTTAAATTAAATTATTTAATAGCTATATTATCTTGATGTTTTATGAAGCTCTCCGCATGCCAACTGCTCTCCACTTCACTCGACGTTGATCGCCGCTGCTGCCCCCGCTCCCTTCCTGCCTCCGGCAAATTACCGGTGGTGGGTGGGAGTGGGGTACTATTTCCTCTAGAAATCTATGTAGATCGAGTCCTAGGTTAGGGGTAAGTCTTCTTCATGCCAAAATTTTGGTATGGAGGATTTGTTTCCTCTTTTTTCTTTCCAGCAACAGAAAGGAGGCATTTCGTCTCTCCATGACATCTACGATGAAGATGATGGCAACGACAATGATGTCAACAATTTTGTTGGTATGATGACATGGAGAATTAGATTTCTAGACGGTGATATTGAGGTAAGGATAATGTTGTTGTCGTCGTGGAATAAATTTCTCCGGCCCCTTCTCCATTTTTGTTGGGATTATATCAGGCCACAATGAAGGGCTAGTGAGAATAAATCTACCCCTCAAATTGACTTCAGTTGATTTTTAGTTGGGAAGATTTGCCTTTGTTTTTCTACTTCTTCAGTGGCATAAAAAAGAAGAAGAAAGACAAAAAAAAAGAAGAAGACAAAAAAAGAAGAAGACTATGCTCAACTCAACCTACAGTAGTGTTGGTCGCCACTTTATTGTCAGTCTGTTTACTGAGTGTTTGCTTGTGCAGCCATCGATATAATCCTTCGTACAGGTATGGAATTGAGATTCGGAGTTACTTATGGATGAGTGCCATGAAGATGAAGAGCAATGTCTGGGTGTATTTAGAAGTATTTTCTTTATGATACCGATTGATTATAATTTGAGAATATACTCATGTACAAATTAATATAATTTTTCTTTCTCTAAGAAAAAACCTCCGAGGTTCTGTACCCCTTCCCTGCTCCACCGATAGCTCCACGCACAGGGTGGATGCTTTTATTTCGTTTGAGCCCTCTTTGGAACAGAATCATACATAAATTTTATAGGAATCAGTTTAATTTTATAGGATAAAATGCAAAAAATGGAGTATTCAGTTTCTTTCCTGCATTTTTTTCATGTGAAATCAAACTGATTTCCTGTAAAATTTTTGTGGAATTACTATGTTCCAAATAGGCCCTAAGCATCAAGCTAAAAGATTCCATAGGAAATGAAGAAGCATTTCTGTCGCACCCAAATTTTACAATTTGGGGATGTGAAGCTTTTCAATAATTAAACGTAATTTTTAAAGCATTTTAATTATTTATTTGTTTATTGACTTTTAAATGTATTTAATATTTCCTTGAAAATAAAGTTTTAATGTTTTGTTTAATAAATTGATTTTGTTATTTTTTTGTTTTTGAAAAACAATTTTATTTGATGTGAAAAAAGGGATGTTTTCTCAAAATTTTGATTTTCGAATAGATGTCTTGAAAACATGATTTTATTCTGAAATATGATTTTGATTGAAAACTTTCGAATGAAGTATATCTCGAAATATTATGATGAATTCTATTATTTTGAAATAATCATATAATAATAATAATAAAAGAACTATAAGTGATTTAGAAAAGAAAAAGAACAAAAATTTCTCCCATGCCGCAGACCACCTCTCCTCGCTAGCGTCTCCCTTTCTCCACTTGGGCCCAACCTCCCCTTTCCCGGCCCAAGGCCCAGCATGCCCCTCCACTCTACGTCTCACAGACGCGCAGGTCCCACCTCGCCATCTCCTAACTCTAGCCACCACAACAGCAATGCGCGCTGCCGGCCGAATTCCCCGCCGATCTAGCCGCAACGCGTCCCCATCTTCTTCCTCAACCCCCTCCCGAGTTGGCCGCCCCCTCCTCTCCTATATAAACGTCACCGAATGGCCTCTTTCGTGCCGCAAACCCTAGCTCTCGATCCCGTCACCGTCATGCTGCACCTCGGAACCTTCCTAGCCTCGCTCGACCCCATGCCAGCCTTTCTCGCGCCACACCGTCCCTATATGGCCTGGTCCCGCCGCCGTACACCGCCCGACCGCCTCCCCAACGCCGTTGAAGGCCGCCACCACCACCTCGCTGTCGAGCCCCCATCTTCGGCCACCACCGACCCTGCGTGTCCCCTCGGTAAGCCTCCCCGTGTCGCCTTGTCAATTTTCCCTTTTCCCCCACCAAGATCCGGCCACCGGAGCCCTGGCACCGAGCTTTCCGGTAAGCTCGGCCATGGTGCCACCGTCGGCCAGCTGGCCGCCGCCTCCTCTCTACCGTCCAATCTGGGCCAACGGCCCAGATTAGATTTGGTTTCTCCTTTTAAATTAATTTTAAATCTCGTCCATCCAAATTGAATCCAAAGGCCAAGATTGAACCACGTCATCTTTTTAAATCCGATCCATTGAATTTGAATCCGACGCACATGATTAATCCATGTTTTCTCTATATAAAAACAAATCATAAAACTTGTTTATTGTAACATCCTTGCATCAGGATGACATCATAATAGTTGTCTTTCACAAAAATAATCCGAATAATAATAATAATTTGCATAATATATTTTCTTTCATAATAGTAATAGTAATTCTCAAAGTGATTAATAATAATAACACTATTATTAATACTAATAACTATTACAATAGTATAATAATGATGTTTAGAATAATATTTTTCTTTCATAATAGTAATAATAATTCTGATAATTACTATTAATTATAATATTAATAGTAATTCTGATATTTATTAATTGTAATAATAATGTTTTCCATAATAATAATATATTAATAATGAGTAATAATAATATTTATAATACTCATAATACTAATAATTGTATCAGTACTATTATCAATAAATCTATTCACAATACCACTATCAATTAATAATTGTACAAATACTAATAGTAATACTAATTATAGTAAATACGATAAAAATATTATTAGTAGTAGGAGTAAAGACACTATTAATGATACCATTACTTATACTTCTGTTATTATAGTAAAATAATAATGTTAATAATAACAAGAACAACAACGACAACAGCAGCAATAACAACAGCAACAGCAGCAGCAGCAGCAACAACAACAACAATAACAACAGCAACAATAATAATAGTGTCTTTTACAATTAAGCCCTTATAATTATAGTAAATTATAAAATAATTCATGTCAACAGATAAATTCCCCTATAAATCCTAAAGTTTTATAAATTAATATATTTTACTGTTTAATAAAGTAATTATCTGCACCTAAGTCCTCATAACTTTAATTTAATTACAATTTAGTCCCTAGGACCTTAGACAACGTAGCTTCTAAGCCGTAACTCCGATTTAAATGATTCTTGCACCAAAACGACCATAGTGTCGTAACCTATACACTCATGGCATCCTCTTCTTGTCTCTATTCCGTTGTATGCTTTTTATGATTATTTTGTATTTACTTGTTTGCTTGCTTGTTTGATTAGACGAATATGCTTCAGATCTGCATTACGAGAACTTCAAGAATCAGAACTTCAAGATTATTGAGCACCAATACTATTACAAAGACAAGTGTCCTTGACCATTCTGTTACTATTTTACAAAACATTTATCTTGTAGATTGCATACTTGTGTCAAATTGATTACGCACTTATTATTAGGATTATTACCTAGTCTTTCCTTATTATGCCTTGTCACTCTAGTTTACCTTTTTCTTGGGTAGATTAAATACTTAGCTCTGCTATTGTCGGGATGGGTGAATATTAATTTAATTAATTGTTATATTTTCTTCATGAGGATTAATGGGCTATTTAATAGCAACTTGGATATGAGGGATCTGGGTGATCTGGTTGGTGTATGGTTGTGTGCGGGGTTACCAGCATTGTCGTTTGGTATGTTGATCTTTCCAAATCTAAAGATCGGTTCATAGAGTGACCACCCATGTGCAGCCGTACAACCACGAGCCAAGAATATGTGCGGTCTGGCATAGTAAGTGGTGGAGACTAGTTATGTACTGTGTTCAAGCTAGTGGAGTGAAAAAAGCGGGGTACGCCTGGAACCTCCTGGAGCGAGATGTGTGAGGAATGGAGGGTGTACCCGCGGGAACCATTTGGCACAAGAGGGGCCTCTTAGGTTATGGTTAGTTCTTGACAAGTGAAACCTTAGTGGGCACACACAAACTGGAGGAAGCAATAGAAAAGCTTTAAGTGATCTCCTGACCTTCACACCAAAGAAAGTGTGCGAGTGCGAAGCTGGCACAGGTAGGATAGAGATTCTTTAGTCACCTGAAAACAGAGGATGACATCACTACTCGGTGGGGAATGTATACAACCCTGGCTGAGTTAAAACTGTCATGACAGTCGTGCTCACGGCCACGAGCATTGCATGGACCTTCACATGATTAGTGGGACTGGGTACGATTTGGTGATGTTAGTGAATCATAGTGGGAGACTGTGATTGGTTCTTATGTTGGTGCTATAGCCGGGTAGGCTATAGCCACATTGGTCTATAGGTGTTCGATGTCTATCACATAGTAATTAGGTGCTTAATAGGAGTGAGTCTCTATTATCAGTTGTGTTCCTATATTTTTATGTTGACTAATTATCAACATAAAATTGTCCTATGTCACTAAGTAGATTGAATTAAGCTCTGCCAAGCTAGAGACGGCCAGGGCAGATCAATGTGCTGTGATTATACCAAGGTTGGGAGTCAACAGAGTCTCAAAATTCCACATGAGTGCCGCGTCGAATTACAATTTGCACGCCACATGAGAGTGTAGATTGAGTGGAGACTCCATTAAACCTAGGGCTCTGTTTGACACAGTTTATTTTCAGCTTATTCACAGAAATAAGCAAAAGCTGTACCAAACAACAAACTTATTTTACAGCTTATTAGTTCAGCAGCTTCCCAAAATAAACTAAACAACAACTTATTTTCAGCTGCTTTTTACTAGCTATGAAAATAAGCTGCTTTTTAACAAGTTTCAGCTGTGCCAAACATGCCCTAATATAAGTGATAAACTAGACAATGTTAAAGTTCTAATTATGTAATTGAAGAATTTAGGAGCTTAAGAGACACTATATGACAAAATTAAGAAGCCATCATATTTATTTATTGAAAACAAAATACATTAATCATACTAAGCTTATAATATGGAATGAGCATGAGAGTTTGCAAGAACTAAACTAATTTCATATTATAGTTATTCTATATGATCTCTAATTAATATATCTCATATAATCATATTAGCAAGAAGTCTTTATGTTTGAAACTACTGAGGAGTTGGATAAGAAGTCCACTATTTGCATCATTGCATTAATGATCAATACATTCCAAGTTATGTGTGTGCGCCCCAGCTCCAACGGCGCCTCCGCTGCCTCTGTCGCCGCCCACGACCGTCACCGCTCGTCGGAGGGACGCCCCCGTCGCCTTTGCCTGCCCTAGCTACGGCGCCCCCCCACCCCGCCGCCTTCCTGCCGCCTTCCACTGCCGCCGCGCTAACTCAGCATGCGAC
>BCLF01000075.1:883098-900504 GCA_001602275.1 Zoysia japonica | reverse complement strand
AAATGTGTTTTGTACGATATTTTTTCTTTCCGTTTTGGATGGTGTTTTCCTCCAAGCTTGACATAGAACTTGTAAGAGCTGTCACCGATAAGAAATATTGTGTCATGATTATGAATATCATATCACTAAAGAATTAAAATAATATTAGAGGTCATTACACATCAAGGACTTCCAAGAAATCGTGTTCTGTACTCCTCTTACGATCAATAGAGTCAAATACCCAAGAATATCATTCAATGATCGCTATAACAAAAGAGATGGTACACTTTTGCTCTCAGTGCGGGTTGCCAATTTAATAGTCTTCCAACGCTCTAAGATCCTTGACTCGTATGGCAACACATATCCGATATCGTAAGTCGCAAGATATATATGGTCCATGCTACCACTCTCATCTCACTTAGTCCGCTTTCATCATCGAGCACAAATACAATTGAAAAGTACATTGTGCCTATAATTTGATTACACTAGATTATGTTTATAATTCAGATGTCATATAGCAATAGCAACCTTCTTATATATAAGAGAACTTAGGACAGGTGTCATAGTAGTGTGGTCAAAGATGATGTCAGCAATATCGACACTATATGGTAACAGTGTCGGTTGCTGACATCATCAAACCGACATTGTTATTCACACAACAATTTCATAGGATTCGCATAAGAATTTCACAGGAATCAGATTAAATTCACAGGAGAAACATAGGAATCAGGAATTTTACCTTTGTGTCAAAGAAAGTCTTACAATGTATCCATAAATAAAAAATAAAATGTGTATACATAAAAATTGTCATATAACATTTCGAAGCCACAAGAATTGAGAGGAACAATGGTGGGAGGGGATGCGACTTACAGTTTGCAGATTGCCGGAATGGGGAAGGAGAGGCAGCTTACCGAGAAAGAATGGGTGAGGGTACTTACATTAGGGTTCCGGAGTGGGTGAGGGGGAGAGGAGACGTCGGAAGACCGGAGCCGTACGTAGCAGAAAACGCGGTGGGCGCCGAGGTCGGAGGCGAACGCGCAGCCGGAGGTCGGAGGAGGACGCGTGGCCGTGACCGGTGCCGGAGCCAAGGAGGACAATCGAGTAGCCACGGCCGGTGCCAGAGGAGCAGCGATGGGAGCGGCAGTGGCGGGTATAGGGTTGGCGAAAAATTTCGGCAGCATAACGGCGTCGCGCGGGAAATAAAAAGGCCACCAGGTTTAGTGTGGAACGAAGCGACAAGACCCGCTTATATAGTAAGATTAACATTATCGGGCACCGTGACGTCAAGATAACCGACACTACAAACACTGCTAATAACTTTAACAATATTTTAATATTTTTTTCTCGATGTATATAATGATATTTGATCTACAATTTCATTTTGGTAAATTGCATTCTGTGAGAAATATGACAAATTTCTGTTTGAATTTTTCTAAGTACTTTCATAAAATTTTTAGTTCAAATGAAACTATAGGTTACCAATCATTATGGCACTATACGTTATGAGTACAAGAAAATGTTGAATATAGGTTGAAAGTGATTACAAAATTTATATAAAAAATACGTTATAAAATGAAATAGGAATGCTTATCATCTAGAAAACATTGTACAAAATAATGAAACATTTGGCGCATAAAATATTTTGAAATAATTTAAGTTATGTTTGCTGAATGACGTTGTAATTTCGGTCACGTCCGACCGACACTACAGAAGTAAAAGATCGATACTGTTGGATTGCAATGTCTGTTTAAGCTGATGTCATCTTGCCCGACACTGTCAATAAATTTAACAGTTTTTTTTTCTCGATGTATATAATGTTATTTGATCTTTAATTTGATTTTTGTAAATTGCATTGTGTAACGAACATGAAAAATTTCTGTTTGAATTTTTTTGAGTCTTTTGTTGAAATTTTTAGTTCAAATAGAACTATAGGTTAGCAATCATATGGCACCACACGTTATGAGTATTAGAAAATGTTGAATGTAGGTTGAAAGTTATAAAAAATTTATAAAAAAATACTTTCTAAAATGAAATAGGATTGCTTATCATCTAGAAAACATTGTACAAAAAATGGAACATCTGGTGCTTAAAAAATTGAAATGTTTTGTTATGTTTGCTGAGTGATGTTGTAATTTTGGTCACGTCCGACTGACACTACAGAAGTAAAAGACCGACACTGTTGTTATTGTAATGTCGTTTATTGGTGATGTCAACTGACCGACACTACTAACTAAACCCTAGTCATTCTCGCCGATATATATAAATCTCGCACCCCTTGCTTCTCACCTGACAGTCGCCGCCCCTCAGCCGCCGCACGCTCCATAGCCTCCTCCCGTCACGCAGCGTGTATGGTCCTTCTTCGGTTGTTACTTATGGTGCCCAGTCGCGCATGGGTAGCCTGGTGACTGGGTGAGCATATAGAAGTTCCATATTTTGTTTGTCATATGTGTTTGCAACATCATTTGTTTACCAGATCTGTTACTCTCATTTGAAGCAGGTTGTCAGATCAAGTTTGCTATCCTGTAATCTCTGTCAAGAGGTTTGACAGAGCCCGAAACTTTGTTCAAACTCTGTTCAAGAGGTTTGACAGAGCCGAGAACTGTCTTCAAGAGGTTTGACGGAGCCTAAAACGGTAGGGTGCGCGTGTACTGCTCAACGGCAGCGAAGTCCTCGGAGGCCAGTGCCTGTCACTTGTCTGGCTCGGCCCGCGCCCGATGGAGAACGCAGAGATAAAGTACAAGATGTAGGCTAGAAGACTAGAAATATAATGATGACAGTAGTGCAAGGGCGAGAGAAGATGTGGACGTTGTTGATGAACATCTGCATGCTTTTCACCTTGCGGTTGTTACTTGTATTTTTTCTTTGCGTTCCCCTCCGAGCGCGGGCCGAGCCAGACCAGTGACAGGCACCGGCCTCCGAGGACCTTGCCGCCGTTGAGTAGGAGGTAGACACGGCCCTGCAGTTCCAGGCTCTGTCAAACCTCTTGAAGACATGTACTCCATTTGTAATTATTTTGTAAAATGTCAGTACTATAATTTGTAATGATCTTTCTAATTTGTAATGATCTTGTCCATGTGTTCATCGAAGATTTTGGGATATGTTAATTGGTACTCTACTATAAACGTCGCTCAAAGAATATGTCAAAAGTCACCGACACTATTTTTAGTTGTAATATCGGTTTTTGATGACGTCATACATGAACGACACTATTGTACATTGTAATGTTAGTTTATGCTGACGTCATACTTGACCGACACCATTAGTTTCCATATTGGCCGTCACATATTATAAGTATGTGAAACGCTCGGTCCCACTAGAAGGATCCAACTAGAGCGTCGAAATGTGAAACTCTTAGTGGAAACTAGAGTGTCGGAAGGTGAAGATTTCATCCAAGGGCTATAAAAAAGGGGTCACAACTGCGCTCTTAGAACCATCTCGTTCTATATCTCTTCAAACCATCTTCCAACCATCTTTCGCCATCGTGCGCTTCTTAGATGGCGGCCCAAAGAGTGCAGAAGCTGGAGAGGCAGCTTCAAGAGTCGGAGGCTCTGTGGGTGTCCCTTCACCATGATCTTGACGCTCTGCGGGGGGTTCCTCCGGCTTCAAACCGACATGGCATCGAACATCTTCAATAAGGTGAACGGTGCTGTGAAGAAGCTGAAGCTGGGAAATCTGCAGCTCCCTTTAGGCCAAGGGGGTCTCCTGCCCACTTCCTCCATGCTATGGGTCCGCTGGAAGGGATGCTGACTTGTTTCCCTGAGACGATGGAGTCGGAGCGTCGAGAGCTGGTGCAGGCAGTTGCGGATCGAATACTGTCTGCGCTAAAGGTATGCCAGCCTAACTTCCCCTTCGACACCCGCGTTTAGTTGGCGTCCCATCCTGACGCGGCAACCAAGCGCTTCTCCACCGAGGTGGCCAACTCAGCTTTTCAAGAGGAGGAGGAAGAGGAGGACTCGGACATAGAAAAGTAGTTATTATAAGTAGTAGTAGTAATTTTATAAATATTGTGTTTTCAATTTTTGTAAGTTTATAAATATTATTACTATAAGTTAGTAAAAGTTCTCAGTTTCTCGATTTAATATCAGTTTCTGCTGACGTCATACATGACCGACACTATTGCTCATTGTAATATCGGTTTCTGCTGATGTCATATAGGAGCGACACTATTATCCATTGTAATGTCGGTTTTCGCTAACATCATACTTTTTCGACACTATTATGTGACGTAACTTTAGTCCCACCTCGACTATACATGGTTGTGTCGATCAACTTATAAGCTCTAGCTGTATGTTTTTAGGCGAGGAATTGTGTAAACTGTATGGCACAGGTGGGCAGTGGAGGTTACTCATAACCTGCGTAACCTCCGCTGCGAACTTGGTCATATCGTTGTACATTCTTCTTTTTTAAATATATAATAGAAACAAGTTATGTCATACTTAACGACACTATAATCCATTGTATTGTCGTTTCTGCTGACGTCATTTTGGACCGACAGTATTGCTTTATGTAATATCGTCTGCCGCTTACCTCTTACTTGATCGACACTATTACTTGTACTTTAGTCTCACCTCGACTATTCTTGCAAGTGTCGACCGGTTTATAAGCCCTGGCTTTCTGATGTTTCTCAAGAAAGCATGTAAACTGTATGTCCAGATTGGACATTGCAGTGGCTGTGCAATGCCCAATGTGGACATATTGTTGTACGTTCTTTTATTTTTTATTATATAAATTATATATTACAACGTATGGAACATTAGTAATTTAGAACGGAGGGGAAAAATATTAGCTTTAATATCACAAAACAAGAGGACACATTTATAATATAATATTTAATAATTAGATTACAAATAATTCGATTACAAAACTATGACATCTTTAATTACTTAGCTTGAACTAACTTCCCCTCGCCATCAATGCGCACGTAGAAAACAAGTGATGAATAACTAAGGCTTGCTTCAAAGATATTTATCATTTTTGATTCGCAAAAAAGGGCACCTCATCAAACTGGTTGTATTCTTCATCATCTGTGACATTATCAACCCCGATGATCCTCTATTTTCCAGGGATAACAATGTGCTTCTTCTTGTGTTCGGGCTCGAGAACATAAAACACTTGTGTGACGCGTTGTGGGAGTATCCATGGGTCATCTTTGTGACCTTTGTTGCTTAGGGACACAAGGGTGAAGCCCATTTCATCCACCTCTATACCTTGTGGTGCTTGACCCATTGGCACTTAAATACAAGGATCTGTAAAGTTGTTCTATAGTTGAGTTCCCAAATTTCATCAATGTATCCATAATATGTGTTCTTGTTCCCCTCACAGTCTTCGGCGTCTACTCTGACACCACTGTTTTAGTGCTGGCTCTTGTCAGCTTTTGCCTTGGTATGAAATGTGAACCCATTGATTTCATATACCTGCCATGATGTAACTAACATTAAGGGACCATCGGCCAATAAACGCATCATTTTTTTTTTCATATTTTGTTGTACTAATCGGGAGGTTTTGGTTCTTCAACCGTGACGTGAAACATATTTTGTGCTCTTTCATGATCCAATCCTATGTGGAATGTTTATTTTTTTTCATGAAGCTGTTGCAAGTGTTGTTGGATATATGGCGCTGCAATATGTAATTGATGAAGGATGCTATAATGTGCATCTCGGACTCTTATAAAACTCTGATCGTTGAATGTTTTCCTTCCTTTTGTTCCTTTCCTTATGAGCCTCCCCTCGTGTCGTGACACCGGCACACCTATTGGTTTTTCATCTTTCATGTTATCGTTGTAGCACTCAAAAACCTCCTCAGTTGTGTAACCCTCTATCATGGAACCCTTAGGGTGAGCACGATTGCATATGTATCCCTTCATAATAAACATATAACGCTCATACGGATACATGTGATGCAGATAAACAGGTCTAAGGACAAAAATTTGATCTGCTATGTGAATCATATAATGCTCTATCATATCAAAGAAAGATAGTGGGAAGCATATCTCCAGTTGGCACATAGTCTTCCTCATCTGTTTACGTGTCTTCTCCAACTCAGCAATGCCGATTACCTTCTTGGATGTAGCATTGAAGAAGTGGCACATTCGTATGACGGGCATCTTTGTGTATGGTTGTTTGACAACTCTGATTGCAATAGCGAGAAAAAGGGTGAGCATGGTGTGACAGTTATGAGTATTGTGCCCAGTCATCTTCAGCTCAGACATTGAAAAGAGATTCTTAACATTCGATGAGAAACCTATGGGGACACTTGCATATTGATTTTTTCTTCGAAGCTAGCCAGTGGAAGGTAATACTTTCCATTTGGTTTTATTTGGGGTTGAAGTTCTGTCCTTATTCTCATTTATTCTAGGTCCCTACCTGCTTTAAGTCCATCCTTTGTCTTGCCTGGGATATCCAATATGGTACCAATCGTGCTTTCAAAAACACCCTTTGCAACATGCATAGTATCTATTGCACGGCCAATCTCCAACTCTTTCCAGTATGATAAATATCGATTGTATTTTAAATAGAACATCTCTTGGAGCCTTATCATTTTTCTTCCTTTTTTTCTTTCACTGCCTTACCAAAAACGGTATGGATATTTTTGACCAATTCAAACACAAATTTACCATCACGATTGATCGGTGCCAAATCTTTCTTCTGTGTACCATCAAATTGATCCTTCATTGCACGATACTTGTGCTTTTTTGGTAAGAATCGTCGGTGCCGCATGTACACCAACTTACGTGAGAAAGGAAGGTACATTGATGATGTTTGGTCCAGAGATACTACATATCTTGCCTTCCCTTAACCTGTCCAGTTAGTGTCAAGCGTGCGGGATTGTCATTGATGGTAACAAAAATCATGGCATATAGTGTGAAACTCTCTTGTTTGTAAGCATCCCAAGCACGGACCCCATGTTCCCATAAATTTTTCATATCCTCCATTAAAAGTTCTAAAAGACATCTATATCATTGCCAGCTTATTGAGGACTAGAAATAAGGATAGATAACATCAGATACTTTCTCTTGTGACACAGCCATGCAGGTATGTTGTATAGGCTTAGAATCACTGGCCAAGTACTATGTGGGTTTGTCATCTCACCAAAGGGATTCATTCCATTAGTACATGGTTAACGTCAAAGGTTTCTATTGTCATTGGAGGCCGCATGCCAGATCATGAGTTCAGCATCTCTAGAGTTGGAGAATAGTCGCTTCAACAGATCTATTACTGACAGGTACCACATCACAAGTGCTAGAACTTTTCTATTGTCGCCATCTTGGTCATCCAGACTGCTACCAATGCTTTTCTTCATCTTTTTCTCTTCTTTTCCTTTTTGTTGATCCACAGAACCTGAATCGTCACTTTGATCATTCCTTTTGTACCAACTGGCATTGCACACTTGACATCTCACATCGTTTGCGTACTCTTTGCGGTACAATATGCAGTGGTTCAGACACGCGTGTATTTTATTGTATGCCCAGTGTTAATGGTGACAACAATTTTTTTGCAAGGTACATGGTAGTTGGCAAATTGTCCGGTTTTGGTAATAATTTGGCTAAGAGCTCCAACAATTCATTGAAGCTGGTGTCTGACCACCCATACTTGGCCTTTAGTGAGAGAAGATCAAGCATCGTTTGCAATATCATGCATTCCTTAACACACCCGTTTGATTCAGCGTATTCGAAGCCTTCTCCAAAATCTGTAAGTTATCTAAGCCTCTCATTTTGTTCTCCAGTATTTTCTCATGCCCAGTGTGGCGCAACAGTTCCTGAACATCGAAGCCTTCAATATCGTCACTTTAATGAAACACATCAGAATCATCATTGTTTTTTTCATCCCTCTGTTTTGTGTTGTTTCCTTCTGACTTTGGCTCTTCGATGTTGCCTTCATCTCTTACCCTCTCTTTATTGTATCCAATCCCAACTTTTTGTTCTCCAATGCTTGGCGTATTCGCTTGTGTCTCTTCATGTTTGGTCCATATTGAGTAGTTCTCAATGAAACCATTTTTCAACAAGTGCTCACGGATTGTTTCGAGCGTGTCAAACATTACAACATTCTTGCACTTCTTACATAGACACTATAATCTATTTGTTTTCATATGCACATTTTTGGTCTTAGCGGCTTTGACAAATGAAGTGAGATTTTTGAAATATAGAAATGGATTTCCGCCAGCGCCATTGTACATCCAAGATTTGTCCTCCATCTTCACAAATCACTAATATAAAAAAATAAAGAGAGAAAAAATTATAATATGGACGATATAAAATTAACTAGATATACAATTAATTTTTCATTCTCTCCCCTGCCCCCACCCGCACCATAATGTAGGTCTTATTATATATGTAAACTAGAGATCTAGCAAATTAACTATGTACTAATACTCTTAGATATCAACAAAATTAGTTGAAATCTACAAAAACCCGTCCTAAATCTACGCATGTACGCGCTAGGTTTACTTCAAACTCCTCTCACCATATCCCGCCCTAAACCTACATTAAAACCACATCATAAGACCATAAAACTTTCAAACATGACATGGATTTACCTCCTGCAGCAATATCCTTTGATTAAAAATGGAATGAAAACCATCCCCATTGTATTCTAAATTTCTCGACCGCCGTACGGACACACTCTCCGAAACAGAATCGAAGAGAGTGCCCCGACGAGAGGAAGGGGACGAGTATTTATACACAAAATACTAGTGTCGACATATTGAGATCATCATAAATGACACAATACAGGCGATAGCAGTGTCGTCTGACCTACCACACCAAAAACCGACACCGCTAAAACACACTAGTTTCGGTTTTTCTTGACGTCAGCCCGATCGACACTGATATGTTCATTATCGGTGTCGATTTTTGTTAGATCACGTTTGTCCGACACTATAGTGTTTCTTTCTAGTGTCGGATGTGGATGGAGTAAGCAATGACCAATACTGGTGTCATGTTCTGTACTATCGGTTGCTCGTGACATCTACTGGTACCGACACTATTGTATAATGTGAGAAATTAGTGTCATTTTGTAGGATGATGTCACTTGCGTCTGTAAGCTTCATGACCTTTCAAGTCCTCTAAAAGGTTTGAATTGATTTTAGTGATTGAATAAATGACCATAGGTAACGGTTATGTTGCAGGTACTACCTCGCTAATTCTACATCAATATGGTGGGCTTCCTCTGTGAATGACAAGGACGAACCCTAGAAGAGGAGTTGCCAGACTTCAGAGGACTAAGGCTAAGGACTAGCTAGAGAGTTCATATGAACACCAGTATTATTAAGGGGGTAAGGTCATTTGTCTCTTGTCATACAAGTGTTAGAGGTTGTGAATGCTCTTTAGATCCTCAAAAGCACTAAAGATGTCAGAGGAAGTGAAGACTCAGTCACCGGACAGTCCAGTAAAACTTGAAGGAGCCAGTCTAGAGAGAGGTGCTCTTTGCAGTCGTCGTGGAGCAGTCACCGGGCAGTCCGTCAGTGCAATGATCGGACAGTCCGGTGAGCCAGGAACTGAAGTCTAGAGAAGATATCTTTGAGGATCCAAAAGTGAAAGTCACCGGATAGTCTGGTGAAGGTATACACTACACAGTCCGGTGTCCTATAAAATGGATTTCAGAAAGGGTGTTTCCCTGGCTAAGGAGGAAGAAGGGTCACCGAACAGTCCGGTGATTACATAAAGCATTCAGTTTTATGACATCACATTTTTCTGTGTGCCCTTGATCAGAATTGCTGGAACCAAGTTGTGAGAGGCCGAGGGACACCACTAAGAGAACGCATTGCAAAATTGGAGATCTTTGGTGCTAGTAGGAGAGTAATAGGGAGCATTCATACACTTCTAGAGCTTGTAGAGCTTAAGAGGAGTGATCTTTACCTATTACTCTTAGTGTGGTCAGTCTAGACTGGTTAAGAGTCGGTGCTCGAGCTTCCGAGAAGATTGTGGAAGACATCACCATGTTTGTACGTGGTTTCGGGTCCCTTGCTCGAAAGGGACACTAAGAGGGAGCGCCTAAGCCTTGAAGGCTTGCTCTAGCGCTTGGCTATTGTGTGCGACAACCGGGCCGCCAGTGTCTTCACTCCGGGAGTGAAGCGTACTCTTGTGAGCATCGTTCTCTGGAACGACGGGAGGGACCGGGACTCCGACGAGAGTGGTCCAATGAGGATTAGGTGAAGGCGCCTACCTTTCGAGACCGCAGGAAAAAATCACTGAGCACTCTCTATCTCACTCTCTTTACTTACCACATTTACTTACCGTTTGAGTAGTGTGATAGGTTGTTCTTTGATTCTTCTTGGTGGCTATCATGCTAGTGCTTGCTTGTTGTTATTTCCTTATCCTAGCATTGTTAGGGGTCTTGGCCTATTAGAATTATTTTTGTTTGCTTCTGTTGCGATCGAGTCTTATAATTTTAGTTTGTCGTGAAATTAGTGCTATAAATACACCGATTGAACCCTCCCTTCTCGGTGTTCTTGATCCTTACAGCATCTGACACTGTTGGTGTCATAACAGTGTTGGGTCGTAACATTAGGGGTCATCGGGACTGGTTAGTGTCGGCTGTCGTTCGATCGACATTATTATAATTTTTTGAGTGACATTGTAGGCTCGTTTTGTAGTAGTGCTGAACCATCGATCTAATTGTTATGCATGCAAGTAGTGATATTGCTGGCGTGGCATATATAGTAGCATCACCATAATTCATTAGTGATCCGGCAACGCAGGGTAATTTAGGTGGTGGAGCTCCTTGGCATGTTGACCGGCATTGGCGGCAGCAGCTCGGGCCTCTCGCAGCGACCTCCAGCCTGCGCGGCACCGCACATCACCTCTCTTGCAGCTTCGTCTGCCTCAGCGCGGGCTGCGGCTACTGCACGACAATCATCGCTGCCTGTTGCGCTGCTTCTCCTCTGGCATCATGCCCATGAGCTTCTGTACAAGCGCGCATAATGTCGCCGGGTCGACCTGCACGAAGGTTATGTTGACGCTAGCACAGCTCACGACGGTTTCTCTCATGACCTTCGGCCAGCGCCGCAACTGGGAGCGTAGGCCAGCAGTGCCGCCGGGAGTCGTAACTCTAGTTGTGTCCGATATGACAGATGGTCGGGAGAAGAAAAGAGAACCGCGCCCAACGCGGCAGCATGGAGGAGAGGCGCACGGTGGCGATGGCAGGCTGGCAGCAAGAAGGAGGAACTTGTGGTTGCGGCGGCGAAGACCCAGTTGAGAAGAGGAATCGCTAAGTGGCGCGTGTGACCGGGGCAAGAATGAAATGAGTCAGGAGGAGATTTTTTTGCTCCGCGTGGATCGGGATTCAGGGAGATTTTTCAATTCTTACCACCAAACTAGCACCCATGCCTGCTAACGCTACGGTCTAAAGAAAAATATTAACTTAAAAATAATATATTAATATTAAAAATTGAAGCTTCTCATTCTTCAACGTAAAAGATTAAAGTTTATTTGAATCATATCTAAAACTTATTGTCGACTTGCACAATTTGTGGGAGTATCTATTATCTCAAAGTCACTTATACCTTCTTTAGATTCATTTTTACTTGTTTCAATTTTAATCTTTAGGTATATAATATCACAGCTAGCTTAAATCTGAAATTCATCGTATCTTCCTGCAAAGCTGAATTAGGTACCTGTGCTAACGCTATGATCTAAGAAAAATTATTAACTTAAAAATAATATATTAATATTAAAATTTAAAGTTTCTCATTCTTCATTATAAAAGATTAAATACAAATTAATCATTCAAAGTTTATATGCATCATATCTAAAACTTGATGCGATTTAGAAATTTTAGATGATAGGAAACGAATTTGTTTTGTTTTTTAAAAACTTTTTTTTTATTTCATATATTTGTTTTGTGTACACGTAGTCTAACCCATCTTTGTTGGGTATGTTTTAGCAGGTGTAGGTAGAAAAAATTGTGTTTTTTAAAGAGTAGAGAAGATATCGTTATTTTTAGAATCTCATATGATAAAATTAATCATGACAAAATAAATAATATTTTTACAATTTTTTAATAAGATGGAAAGTCAAAAATGACATCTAATAGTATAAGTGTTAATTATCTATGAAGATAGTAAATGATAAAGATAAAAAAGGTACACACGGCAACATGCGTACAATACGCACCTTAGCAACAAAAAAGAAAAAAAAAACTCATATTTTTGGAGGGCCACGATTCATATATTTTCTTAGTTAATATTAAAATAAATTTGTTTTATTTTTCAATAATTTTCTTTAGATCTCGTATATTTGTTCCGGGTAGTTGTGTTTTGTTAACTAACAATGGTTTGTGTCGGTGCATAATTTGGAAGATCTGAAAGAGGTCATCCGTTAGATTTGTAAAAAGTGTCTGTGTAGAGAATTTATCCGTAAGATTTGTAAGAAGGGATAATTCTGAGTGCATTTTTCATGTGCATGTAGTCTAACCCATCTCTGTTGAAGACATTTTACCGTGTGTAAGTAGAGAAAAAAACTGTGTTTTTTAAGTAGTAGTGATACGTTAGCCTTTCAATTCTTAGCACTCAATTCGTAAGCCTTTCAATCTTTACCACTAAATACATTTTTTACTTAAAAACATACCATTTTTTTGAAATTTTAACATTTTTATTGTTTTATATTATGTTATTATATTGTGTAATAATGCAATATATTCATTATATTATGTTTATTATACTATTAGCATCACTTAAGCTTAAATTTTGTTTATTTTAACACAATATAAAACAGTGAAAATAATTAAAACTTTGAAAAAATGATATGTTCTTAAGTGAAAAATGTATTTAGTGGTAAAATTAAAAGATTTACGAATTAAATGCTAAAAATTGAAAGGCTAATGGGCTGGCCCCGTTTTTTTCGCTGGACTCCCAGAATGCTGCCCGGATTATGCAGAGGAAAGAAAAAACACGGGCGGAATTGTTCCCCGGAATTGGGCCTGATTCTTCGCAGAAATATGGGTTCCCAAACAAGCCCTGAGTAGCGAGCTCCATCTCGACCCCGCCCCGGCCCGCGCCATTGCCTCCATCCCTTCGGCAGCGGCGAGCTCCGTCCGCAACTGCACCCACAGCCCGCGGCGGCGGCGACCTCCCTCCGCACCCCTGCCCCCAGCTCGCAGCGTCGTCTCCGCTCCTTCTGCGGCGGCCTGCTCCGTCGCGCCCCTCCCCACCCTCAATGACGAGCCCACGCCGCTCACACCCCCCGGGGACTGGCTCCGCCCCCTTCGCCAGCGACCACCATGCCGCCCGACCCAGGCCCTCCACCTTCCCCATTGGACTCTGCCCCTTCGACCACGAGCTCTGTCCACGCCACCTGCTGGCCCTGTGTCCACTTATAAAAGGGAATTTTCAGCAGCAACGGCATGCTGCAGAGTTATCTCCAGCAGGGATTTGGGGAAGGATCAGACAAATGACTACTCATTGGAGGTACAGTACTTGTACTTTAGAAAATCTCAACTATTCTTTGTTACTTCTGATAATCAATCTTATGCAATTCATTGATTTCGATCTACCGTTTCCATTTTGTCCACTCTCCAGTCAGGCACCACGAGTCATAATCTGCTACCTAAGATTGCGGCACAGTAGGACATCTTGAACTCAGAAACTGACCAATTTCAGGTCGGCTAACTATTGGTTCGTCTTGAATTTGATGGATCGCCTCATGAAATTCAGCATGCCAAATGGTTACATGATTATTTCGATGTCCTACCTTTGCTAATAGGATGTTTGTCCCATATTTTTCAGCTGATCAATGAGGTATCAGGTATGCCAACGAAGGCCATTTGTAGTGAGTACTGATCATGAGCCACGAGCTTCAGGTGTTGTGCAGAGCAACAATTTCTGCACCTACATGACCATTGGCATCTGCATCGTCAGCTGAAAGAACATCGGTTATCTACATGCTGGTTGGCAGGTCCCTATTGTATAAGATGACAGACATCACACAATAAATGACCTTATTTTTCAGTATCTTCATTCGTGCGGTGTTCCTTTACCAAAATCACTGGATGCATCATTCAATCAGTTAAGTACTTTGCCAACAGAGATTAGCCTAGCTACTACTTTAGTCATGTAAGCTCATTGCGTACTTCCTGTTTCCACTTCAATTAATTCTACACTTTCATGCATGCATCTACCTTACATTCTAATTTAGATCTGATCCCTTTCATGGAATCACATTCTCAAGAATACAATATTGGTATTATCAGCACATATGTCTAGCTGCAGTCAATAACACATCATTTGAAAATTAAGCGCAATGTGAGCTGCTTAGTTCTGATATACTTCTGTGCAATTTTTTGGCAGGGTTGATATGTTAATTAATTACCTCACAGAGCTCCTAGATAACCTTGCCAAATTCCTGGCCTTGTCAGAACTCAAAGCAGACTACCATGGACTTATTTCTTTTTTTTGTTCATTATACAGTTATATGATTTCCAAAGCATAGCACTGCGGTTGGTCAATTGCCAACTTATCACTTCATTTTTCAGTTTCTATTCTGGACATGCACAGAATACTGTATGTATAGGCATCAAACAACAACATAAACTGAATACCAGATTAGCTTACTGATTGTTCCAAGCTCAGTATGTTGCATCTGGAATTAAGATTTACTTATAGAATGTCAAAGATGTAGTGGTCACCGCCTGCCACCCACGCAACAGCGGTGACACGGAGTTCTAGCATCCAGGTTGCACTGCAAAACGAACCTGAATAGTCCCCACGTTGATGCGTACAGAAGCGGTGAGGCGATAACAGCGAAGAGAACAATGGACGAGGAAGCTGGCCGCCTATGGCCAGGTGTGCCATCCAGTCAAGAGGCCATCAGCCACCAGTCCACCCAGGCTTGATTCCTTGGTTGTTTGGTTAACAGGTTGATTATGGCGAATGTTTTAGAGTACTCAACACCTCCAACGTAACAACATTATAGAACATTTCAATACAAAAGCCATCGATGTTGTTGGCAATGACAAAGGCCAGATGTTTGGTATTCTACTAGGGAGTCGAAACATGAGGAATTTCTTGAGGTGAAAGGTTATTTAATGGCATAGGGCATGCTCCAAATAATCAAGATACTATGAGGCCAAATTGAACTGGACGGTCTTGACTATATTTTGGTTTAAGAAGGTATCCTTTACCTACTTGTTTCCACGGGAAAAAAGGCGCTAGGTGCTAAGCGAGCCAAATTGAAGTTAACGGTCCTGGCTATATTTTGGTTCAAGAAGGTATCTTTTACCTACTTTTTTCCATGGGAAAAAAGACGCTACGCGCTAAGCAAGCGGTGAACCACTGCTTAGCGCTTAAGTGGTAGGTATTATTTACATTTATATAGCAAAATAAGGTGGAATGAGAAAAAGAAAAGAAAAAAATAAGACAGTTGGGTTTAACTCTCTGTACTAGTTCGAATGCTCATGCTATGCTACGTCTGGGCAACATGATATAATTTTTCTTCGATATCAAAAAGTAATACGATGCATTCTTCTCCGCTATGTAAAAAAAACATGACACATTTTTTACGATATAAATATGACAATTTGTATTAATACAAGTTGAGTAAAATAAATAAATTTACACAATATTTGCTTCAATATAGTTAATCTTTGCATAATGCCTTTTAATTTAACGGAATCAAAATTAATTCCAATTGAATAAATAAAAGAATTTGTCTGCATCACAGAGCATCGCCGCTGCTCATATCTAGGCAATTTTAATGATGTACTGAGATAGCAAAAAAAGTAACGAGTAACGTTTAAATAGGTTCAAGAAATAAAAGTATTGTAGCAATTTTCATGATTAAAATTTTAATTGAAGGGTGATATCGTAGAGACAGAGAGATGACATCAGTTTGAGTTGTCGCTATGGGTGTTGGAGTCGTCACTCAATACTGCTGCACGAAAGTTAGGGAGTCCTCAACAGGGACAGCGACGTGCGACGCTGTGAGAGTTGGAGTCACCATGCAATGCTGTGCGGAGGTGCGAGGTGAGGAGGGGTCTAACAAAAAGTGAATTTTAAAATGAATGGAGATAGATGGATTTACTATTATTTCCATTAGAGATAGAATTTTAGTGATAGAATTTGTGACATCAAAATTAGAGATAAAATTTCAGAGATAAAATGTGTGACATCCAAATTATTCATAGAATTTGTGAAAAAAAATAGAATAGATAACCTTATAAACTTTTATATTAAAAGAGATAACTGAAGGCCATAGCTCATTATCCTTACCCCAATCCTCTCCTCTCCCGGGGAGCTCCTCTCCACGACTCCACCCACCAGCCGCCACTCCTCTCTCTCTCTCTCTCTCTCTCTCGGGACTGAAGGAAGTCTTCCTTTTTCTCAGCTAAATGCCAGGCGAGCCTCTCTCTCTCTCTCTCTCTCTCTCTCTGCGCGCATACCAGCTTCATCCTTTCCACTCCTGCTTTCTTGCAGCTGAGCATTAGCTAGGGTTCAAACACCTAGGTACCGCCTATGCCCCTAGGCGAAGCGGCAGCCCTCCGCTCCAAGCTTTAGCGCACTGAGGCGAGCGACTAAGAGCGCTTTTTTTCACGGACTTTTTTAAATATAGGATTACATTTTTTTCAGAACTTGGATTAAATTTGTTGCGGTTTAATTTTGTACTATATTACTGTCATCCATGTGATATCATTGATATATTCTGATGTTGCTTTTAATGTCCAAAAAACTGCCAGTATTAGTTGGATCATTAATATCACCTAGAATATCATTGCTTCACTGCCAAAAAAAGAGCCCACTGCCTCGTACTCCCTCCGTTTTTTAATTGTTGCCACCGTTGACTTTCAGCTCTAACTTTGATCATTCGTCTTATTAAAAAAAATTAGTTCAAATGTGTAAAATTGTAAATTGTAATTCAAATAACTCTAATAGTAAGTGAAATTACAACAAAAAGTATTATATTTTATAAATATTTTGAATAAGACGAATGGTCAAAGTTAAAGTAAAAGTCAACGGCGACAACAATTAAAAAATAGAGGGAGTAATTTCTACAAAACTGTCAGTACAAATAAAATAAGTGTGGTCAGATAGGTACTTATAAGTTCGATATATTCAGATGTTCCTTTTAGCCATTTTATAACCAATTTGGTTTTATACTTGTCTACCCTGTACCTGCTGGATCATCTGCTTTGTCAGTTGAAAGATACTTAGTTGCTAATAATCTTGCTGGCCAGGTATTATCTATTCACTTTTTGTCTAAGAGCATCTGATTATTGGTGGCTATCAGCAGATATGCCAACTTTAGCTTATCCACCTTGGATATTCTAGAATTTAGAGAAAAATCCTGATTCTTTTTACCATTACCTTATCTACCATGAGCGTGAGTAATCTGCAAACGAATTTGTATCATTTCCTCTGTGCTTCTACATTTTCTATTATAAAAAGGATAAAGTCTAATTTACTCCTCCTCAAGTATAGCCAAAGTCCAAATAACCCCTA
>BCLF01000075.1:862136-872680 GCA_001602275.1 Zoysia japonica | reverse complement strand
TGGGATGAGGACGGCGCGGGTTGGCTCGGGCAAGGTAGGTCGACGACGGCGCGACGCGGCGGCGCAGGACGGGTGCGGCCAGAGACTGGAGGCGATGGGGTCGGCGAGATGCGGCGAAGACGGTGCTCATCGAGGACGGCGCGTGAACGGCACGGATGCCACTGCGATGCAGGGACGAGCAGGATGGGCTGCTGGACGACGAGCAAGACGATGGCTCAGCGGCGTGGGTTGGGGACACGGGCGGCGCGAGGGAGGCGGCTCGTGGCTGGTGCAGGTCCAGCGCGTGGCGCGGTGCTGAGGCCAGGAGCGCGCGGGGTTGGGCAGAGGTGGCTAGGGTTGGGGAGGCGGCTGTAGGGGTTGGAGGAATGGTGGGACTCGATCACGGCCGTGGGATCGAGAGGAAACCGAAAGCTGCGATTTGCCCACACCTGGCAGGCCGGTTAGGCCACCGGAGAGAAAGAAACCGGCCAAAGGCTGGATGACGAGCTGTTACACATGGCAACAATACCAACCTATTACAACAAAAATTACGATTATCGCAACGCTAAAATAAATGTGGCATTTATCATCCACTTGTTGCCACTATTTAGAAAAATGGTTGTAATATTAGCTACCTATTGCAACATATTTTAGTTTATTGCAATACGTTATTTTTAATAGTGCAAATATTTTGTTCATGATCTGAGGCATTTGGGCATATGAAATGAGGTGGTGATGGTGCTGGTGGTTGAGCAAGTCAAGTTGGGTTACAGTGAGACTGATCACTTGCTGATATGCAGAGAGGTGGAGTCAAGTTGGGGCTCTTCTTTTGTATCACTATGCAAGAGGTGGTGATGCAATGTGCCTGTGACACACTTATTTTGTTGTAAGCTAATATTAACTCATTAGCTGGTGCTAATTTATGAGGTCAGTGAGGTACGGCAAGAGTGCCCCTCAATCTTTACAAGTTTGCTAATTTATTATGATTCTATTGTTCATATTCAAAGTTTATCGCTTTGCTGCTACACTTGATTTATTGGTCTGCTAGTAGTACATTCATCAATATATTGCTTTTCTTTCAGAAGAAAATCTCAGAAAAACTACAATGTGTTTGTATTATGTTGATTCAGTTTTCCAGTCTGTACATATTCCTTTTTTCATGATGTTGAAGCTTAAAGCAATGGTAACCTCATCAAACTAAGAAACGGTGATCAAATCCAATTGACTGCAGCCCTCCAAAAACAACATCTCCATTGAGCTTGGCCCTGATGAAGCAAGCAAACCAATCAAGGACCTCTGCAAGCACACAGCCTGGTTTTGCTCCACCTGATTCCAATGTGCAGCCTGGCCATATACGGAAACCAATCACACCATATGTTTGTGAAGTCACTTTTCTGTTTTTGATGGTATCCTGTTCTTCCTCATCGCAAGCGTAGGTATGTGAGTATGGCTCATCTAGCATGATGTAAGAAACATTTCCTATTGAGAAACCATGCATGACTAGCAGCAAGATCACACTCACTAATTAAAAAAAAAAATCGCAGCATGTCCAAATAATATCCAACAGGTCGCTAGCCAGCGTGACAGTGTCCATGCCTCCATGAACCCACGGAAAGGTCAGCAGTCTACGCCCTGCACAACGAAACAAAAACGTTAGGCTCGTCGGTTTGGATCTTCTGCTAAAGGAGCGAGGTGACTTGATGCTGGCGCATTGTCGATGACGACGATCGAAGTGCAATTATGCGATCGACCTTGACTCGGCGGCGCGCTGAAACTTTCAACCAAACGCCGCCAGTATCAAGACGAGAATTCCAATCGCCGGTCGCCGGCCGGCGGCCGTCACCGTCAGGCATCCATGCCGTGCAGGAGAAAGCACGCGCCGATGGCGAAGCCCGAAGGCAACAGCACCACGGGCGGCTCCGCTCCTCCGTCGTCGACCGGGTCTTCGCACGGCGCAGCTCGTCAAAGTCTCCCCTGATCTGAAAAGCGTGTCCGCTTGGCAATGGCAACTGGATTGCGATTACCGATTTATGGCTCTTTGACATGCAGAATTTTTATAAAAAATATATAAAATTTTACAAAAATCAATTTAATTTCAAAAAAAACACGAAAATAGAAAAAATTTCCAATCAAGACCTTTAACTGTGTGCACAAGCATGTATGGGGCCTCCAGTATAGTAGTAGTAGTGTCTGCTGGTATTAAAAGTCGCGCGCGCGCCGGTCTTTGTTTGCCGACGAAAAGTAGTGCCCCGTGCCCCTGTCCTTGTCTGGCTCGTGATTTGACAGGAACAATAGCGCCACTTGCGAAGCGCAGAGAGCCCACCACATTCGCCGAGGAATGATTAGGCAACGTTCCGAGGAGCAATAATGCTGGCGATTGAAACATGCATAAAGTTGGTGGGTGTGCGCGGCATCATGGTGCTCGTGTCATATCGTGGTAGAGAAATATCTTTGGTAGGAAAAAAAAATACTTCATCTATTTTGAAATATAAGTATTTTTAGTTTGAATTAAAGTCAAATTTTTATTATACATATTTTTTAATATAAAAATATATTTTTTATTAAATTTTATTTTATGATAAATTAAAAAATATAATTTTTATATGATAAAATATTGTTAATTCTTTATTATTAGTAATTAAAGTAATAAAGTTTGACTTTGACTAAATTTAAAAATGCTTATATTTTGAATTGAGTGAATAAAGTATACCAATTGCATAGCAAATTATTGTTGTACGCTGTCTTGAAAATCAAAATGATAAATACCAATGTATTCATAGTTTCATACTCAGACGTATTTACCTGATTATGATCAACCGCATTTCAAATTCATGGGGTCAGGTATTAATCCAGTTTCTAGTAGGCAGGAGTACCACATAAAGTAGTAAGAATAAATACCAAGTGTAATTTTTGAAAAGGTTAAAGAGTACTATTTCTGTTTTAAAATATAAATATTTTTAAGTTTAAGTAGTTTAGAACGGAAGTAGTAATAGTTTAAATGGGCGAATTTGATATACATCATTATAATTTTGCAAATTTTAAAATATATTATTGATGTGTTAATGACAGGTGAAATCTTACGAGTCAATAACACGTGAGTCTGAATGATATATTTTAAAGTTTATAAAATTGTAATATCGTATATCAAATTAATCCTAGTTTGAAAGCCTCCACCACCCTCCTGCAAATCCTACTACTCCACTGCCGGGTGCCGCACGTTTCCACCCATTTTCTAACGAAGCACGGCCAGCCAAAGTGCCAGACCCCCAAACCCCACCGCATCCGCCAAAACGCACGCTGATCAATTTCTCAGTTCCTCCCTTTGCCCACCAAAAGCGCGTAATCGCGGCCGCGCCCCTCTCCTCCCGTGGATTCGACCCGCCGAGCTGCCTGCACAAGCTCGCAAGGAAATTTCTTCTCCTGATTCTTGCTCAGGTAGCCAGTTCCACTCGTTTCCCTCCTTTAGTTTGATTCTTAGATTTTACTCCGTGGCGCAATTCTTGGCTTCAGGAAGCTTATTTTCCTTAGGCGAAATTTGGCGGGTAATACACGAATTTCTGTTATCTGATTGATGGTCCTTCTCGTGTTATAAGATCAGGTATACGGGATGTGCCGCTTAGTTAGTTCCCATTTTTATGTAAACTTGTTTCTGCATGCTGTTCAAGGGGAAACAGATAGCTGAAAGTTTAACTTTGCAACTGTTTCTTTACCCATGGGCCGCGAAGTGGCGATTCAAAAGCATTACCTGTTGTTGTCCCACTCGTTGCTATCAGCCTGTTACTTTGGTCTTGTTTCTCTTGCAAATTTGTCAGTCAATCTGATGATTCTGATATTTTCGCCACTCTTTGTGGGCGGAGGACAACGTTTGCATAGTGACATGCTAATATCTTTCTATGCTACTAATTTGTTGTGATAGAATAACCTTGTAAGAATTTTTTTTACTATGCAGAAATAGTAACTCAACTTTTTACCAGTGCTTTCGTGTGTATATGTAACTAATTCTGTTAGTAGAGCTGTCAACCATTTATTTTTTCGTATTTCATAGATTCTGCTGCTGAAAGTGCAATGCTTTGTTGTAACTATTGCAGGTCCAGCTTGTATTCTCTGAGTCTCCGATTTTCAGCAAACAGAGACTACATACAAGAGTAGTGTCCCAACCAACCCAAATTTCTTGATCCTTTCCTACTCAGAACTCCAATGAGAAAGGTCCAAGTTTCTAGTCTGCTGCAGCTTTTCATATAACAAGCTTGAGCAAGAGTGATGTGAAAAGATCCAAAAGTTCTTATATTATTGTTAAGACAACTGCCGCAACAATGATGCACCAAACCTTGTTAGTTATCCTCAGATGCCTCACACTGTCCTGCCTCATGTTTCTAGCCATGGCAGCTGATAACAACTCCACCACCTCTAGCCAGATCCGCCTAGATTGCGGAGCCTCTACCCCCCCAGGCCTTGACTCTGATAATAGGACATGGGCCAGTGACACTGATTCCAAATTTGCACCATCACTGAAAGGCATTCCAATCACTGCTTCATATCAAGATCCTGGATTACTTTACAAAGTTCCGTACATGACTGCTCGTGTCTTCACTACAAATTACACTTATTCCTTCCCTGTTAGTTCAGGTCGCATTTTTGTGCGACTTTACTTCTATTCTAACACTTATGGCACATATACTCCCGCAAATGGCTACTTTGGTGTCAAAGCTGGCAATTTGACTCTGCTAGATAATTTCAATGCTTCACAAAATGCTTTGGCAACAAATGTTCCCTTCTTTTTTCGTGAATACTCCATAAATACTACTTCAGGGATGCTAGACCTTACTTTCGCCCCATCGACTCTTCATAACAGCTGTTATGCATTCATCAATGGGATTGAGATCATGCCCACTCCTGACCTCTTTTCAACACCAACACCAACAATAGCAAATGGTGGAAACCCAAATCCATTCCCCATTGATCCTTCATGGGGCTTCCAAACAATGTACCGGCTCAATGTTGGGGGCCAGTACATCTCTCCACATGGAGATATTGATTTTTACCGCACATGGGAGGATGATACTACTTACATATATAGTGCTGGCCATGGGGTTACATTTGGGAAAGACAGTAATGTTACTATCGAGTATACAGCCAGTGTGCCAAAGTATACTGCACCGATTGATGTCTACGCGTCAGCACGGTCAATGGGGACAAATGCACAGATTAACCTGAACTACAATCTTACATGGTCTTTTAAAGTTGATGCAGGGGCATACTACCTTTTGAGATTCCATTTCTGCGAGATCCAGTATCCGATAACCAAGAGTAACCAGCGAATGTTCTTCATCTACATCAACAATCAGACAGCCCAGCAGGAAATGGATGTCATCGCACAGAGCAATGGAATCGGAAGAACAGCGTATAAGGACTATGCTGTTCTCACAACTGGTTCTGGTCAGGTGGATTTGTGGGTCGCACTTCACCCTGATCTTTCAACACAGCCAGAGTATTATGATGCAATACTAAATGGACTTGAAATCTTCAAGATACAGAACCATGCAACTAATAGTCTTGCTGGACCCAACCCTCCCATTCCATTGCCTAGTATAGGACCTAATGAGACACCTCGTGGAAGAAAATCGAAGGGTGCTGCATCTGTGGCCATCGGTGTAGGCATTGGTGGCTCTGCTTTAATATTGATCGCCTGCATTGGTTTGTGCATCATTTGCAGACAAAAGAAGGTAGCAAAGGATTCTGTTAAATTTGATGATGGTCGCTGGACTCCTCTCACTGACTATAGCAAGTCGCAATCAAAAACCTCAGGAAAGACGACCGCCAGTGGCAGCCGCACATCAACATTGCCATCTAATCTTTGCCGGCATTTCTCATTTGGTGAAATCCAGACTGCCACTAACAATTTTGATCAGGCCTTCCTCCTCGGCAAAGGTGGGTTTGGGAATGTGTATGTTGGAGAAATAGATAGTGGCACAAAGGTGGCAATCAAGCGTGGCAACCCAATGTCTGAGCAGGGTGTCCACGAGTTTCAAACTGAGATTGAGATGCTGTCAAAGCTTCGTCACCGCCATCTTGTTTCATTGATTGGGTACTGTGATGATATGAATGAGATGATTCTGGTGTATGACTTTATGGCTCATGGAACTCTTAGGGAGCACTTGTACAACACCAAGAACCCACCGCTTTCATGGAGGCAGCGGCTTGAGATCTGCATTGGCGCTGCTCAGGGGCTGCATTATCTTCATACGGGTGCAAAGCAGACCATCATCCACCGAGATGTCAAGACCACCAACATATTGTTGGATGAAAAATGGATTGCTAAAGTTTCAGACTTTGGGCTGTCAAAGACTGGTCCAAATTTTGATAACACCCACGTGAGCACGGTTGTGAAGGGAAGCTTCGGATATCTTGATCCAGAATACTTCCGGCGGCAGCAACTCACTGAGAAATCTGATGTATACTCTTTTGGTGTTGTGCTGTTCGAGGTCCTCTGCGCACGCCCAGCCCTGAATCCCTCACTTCCGAAGGAGCAAATCAGCCTTGCTGACTGGGCATTGCATTGCCAGAAGAAAGGTACGCTTGGCCAGATCATTGACCCACTTCTCCAAGGAAAAATTGCTCCTCAGTGCTTCACAAAGTATGTTGAGACCGCTGAGAAATGTGTGGCTGACCATAGCATCGACAGACCGTCAATGGGCGATGTCCTCTGGAATCTTGAATTTGCTCTCCAGCTGCAGGAGAGTGCAGAGGACAGTAGCAACCTCACCGAGAGGACGTCATCAAATGCATCACCACTAATTGTGCCCAGGCTTCACTCAACTGAACCTCCGACAGACACAAGCACTACAACATCGACCACAATGAGCTTAACAGGACGGAGCATCACAAGCACAGATTCAGACGGTCTGACTCCAAGCGGTGTCTTCTCACAGCTCATGAACCCAGGTGGCAGATAAAACAAAAATGGAAGCTAGAATTGCAAAAGCCCTGTTCAGATTCACAAAGCGCCTTTGTTACAACCATGTGGTAAAAGATCTAATTACCAGCCGTTTAGGGCACTAAATGTCTTGTATCGGAAAGAACTGTTTTATCTAAATCACTGTAATTATATATGTATTACTATTTGCCAGCCTACTGCAGTTATGACTCTTTAAATTCAGATCAGTGTGTAATGTTTGACTAATGCGGACACAGTAGTGTCTGTGAAAATAATAATCTCCTTGTAAGCGAAGTCTGTGGCAGAGAAGGTACAAATGTCTTTCTTGAACACAAAGGGCCATTCGCACCGGGTTCAGACTTCGGACCAGTGCCTGTTGTTGAGTTCCTATGTTAAGTAGATTAGTCCAGTGCAGGGTACGAAAACTATTGCTGTTTATGCTTACATTGAACCTACATTGGAACTCGTCCACCTTTAACTTTTATTGAGGTATTGCCATATGAAAACTACTGAGAGAAACGACACTGAAGTATGAATTATGTATGTTACTATATATGTATTCCTTATCTTACAGATCCATGGGCTGCTTCTTTACAAAGCGTGCCAGAAAGAGCGAGCGTGATAAGAGTAAAACCGCATCCCTTGTTGGAAACATGCTTATCTCCCCCATGGCTGATGGCTCAGCTAGCCTTCGGTCCTCCCATACTACAGCTCTGTTACTTGCCCACCTGGTTCCGTTTCCTTCGTCTTCACTGGTATCCTTCCGTTTCCTTTCTTCATTGCTCTCGACGAAGAACATTGCTATAGGACGGCGCAATACATGCACCGCTTGTCTCTTGTGTCTGACCAGTACAGTAAGACGTCACTGCTTGGGCCCAAGTGCACTGCTTTATAGTTTGTTTCTTAGTCGTACATGGATCAAGCGCACCGGATAGCACTTCTTTAAAGAGCGTACTATTTATGTAAGTCATATTATGAAAAAAATATGATAAATATCATATATTTTGCTATAATTTACTTTATCATTACATGTATTTAGAACATGACTAATAGTTTTACACATTTGAATAATTTTTTGAATTAGATGAATAGCCAAAGATAAGTTAAAAGTCAATATAGATGGGAAGAAATGATTTGTCACACTGAAATGTCAAATTTAAGTATTGCCTGTCAAATTGCTACTTGTATGATATGAATGATTGGGTCATACATGGAAGATTGCAAGGCTGTTTCACGTTACTCTGGAGCAGGTGCGCATGTGCTCATCAGGGTTACTCTTAAATATGCAGTAAAACCGGTCCCGCCAGTTGGCAAGAAAACACAAAAAACACTACAAATTAAAAATAAAAAATTATACAAAATTTAGTCGAAATGCTAGTCTTTACTAGTCAGTTGACCAAAATGTTTTATCGGATTCACCAGTTATGAATTTCAAGTCTTAATTACCGCTTTATCGACCAGTTTTGTTAGTTTCTGAATTTTTATATTTTTCAATTTTTAATTTTTTAGATTTTTTGAACAAAAAACCGGTCAACCAGCTAACCGAAAACCATGAAAACCTGGGGGCATCAGTTTTGTAAACCATGGTGCTCATACCAAGTATTCACCATTTTTATTTTTGCATACAACATGCACAATATAACAGGCAAATTGATTGTTTTTGACCTTTTTATATTGATGCTTAAAATACATTAGTAGTTGAAACTTTCCACAAAGATAAAATGTTGCATTCTCTATCGTGCTACCCCTCCAGCGTTCATCACCAAACCAAGACATAATGAGATCTATCTCAATTATCTCCATTGCCCTCAGCCTGTCTGTTGGCTCGGGCCCCTAAAGGTGTGGTATGTACTCTTAGAACATATCTTTCATAGTTGGCAAGCTCTTCATCAATGATACACTTGCTGAATTCATTGCAAAGTCTTTCATTGGCGTGGGACACTTTTATCCACTTATCTTTTTATATCATCATCATTTTCTGGGTTTGGGCCCTCTTCAAAGAGTTCTTGGAGCCCCCGATACAAATGGGATCCTTGCCTCCTAAAGTTTTTCAGAAACTGCCGCTCATTCTTGATCTTCCTTATTGTTTCAACATTTGGAGCTCCCAATAATCCTTTTTGGGAAAGGTACGCGCCTACCGTGCTGGCAATTTCTATTTTTGACTGATAAACACATCTTTCGACAAAGCAGGCCCGCTGGTCGTCAAAAAGCATGAAAGTCAAATCTTCTTTTAGCAAAAACTCTTTCTCATAGTAAAGAATACTCTCTTGCTCCTTAAGATTATTTTTTTTGTGACTCTTAAGATTATTTTGTATGATATTCTTAGAGGACGTGTGGAGAGAAGTTCTCAAAATTTCTAATGAAATTGCATTAAGGAAAGGGTTTTTATCCTTTCATCAGTAATGCAATTAAAAAAAAACTTTTCAGAGCAGGTCATTAATGAAACAATTTTATTTTCCAGTTGAGGTTTTCCGGATGTGAAGAAAGTGCCCCCTCCCCCAGCACACCTTCCCACTTTTCTACCCCTAAAACCAGAGATTTACATCCAAAGCATATCCAACTCTTGTGACCCCTTTCAAATATGAAAACTATTTCCTAAGTTCCAATTCTATGAGATCCAGTATCAGATAACCAGGATCAACCAGAGGAAATTCTTCATCTACGTCAACTATCAGACAGCATTTCAAATGGACGTCATTGTACTGAGCAATGGAATCGGTAGCATGCTGTACATGGACTATGCTATCCTCACAACTAGTTCTGGTCAGGTGGACTTGTGGATTGCACTTCACTGTGACCCTTTTTTCTTTTGAAATGACACTCTGACCTTTCTTGAGTCCAGAGTATTATATGCAGCAATATTGAATGGCCTGGAGGCCTTCAAACTGCAGATACATGGAGGAAACAGTCCTGCTATGCTCAAGGCCCCTCTTCCGCCCATCACCTGATCTGGAACCTAATGGAACGTCTGGGGAAAGGAAACCAAAATGTGCTGCCCCAGCTGTCATCAGTGAAGCTGCCGGTGGCTTTGTTGCACCGAGCAAATGGATGTTACTGCACTGAGCAATGGAATCCTCCTCCCATTGGTGTCTTGGAGTTGCAGACCGTCTCCGCGGTGGCAAACTGTGTGCGGCATGTGCCATGGTAGATGTTCATCAGTTCCAACAGAACGCAAAACTAGCAGCAATGTTATGCTTACTAATCAAAATCCCAGCATGTCCAAATAGTATCCAACAAGTGGCTAGGGTGTATGCCCCACGAGCACAGAAAGGTCAAGGTCAACAGTCTAGCTATGCCTTCCATAGTGAAACAAAAAAATCAAGCTTGTTTGTTTTGGAAATTTTGAGGTGGCATGACGCTGGCATAGCATCGATGATCACAACTGAAGTGTAATTACGCGACCTTGATTAGTGGCATGTTGAAACTTTCAATCAAACACTGCCAGTATCAAGATTCAAGAGAATTCCATTCAGTAGAGGCAAGCCTAGCTGTCACGCATGCATGCCGTGCAGGAAAAAGCACATGCAAATGGCAAAAGCAACCGAATCACAGGCTCTGCTCCTCGATCGACTCGGTCTTCGGCTCGTCAGTCTGCCCTGAACAAAACAGTGTCTCCTTGGCAATTTAACCA
>BCLF01000075.1:781702-853771 GCA_001602275.1 Zoysia japonica | reverse complement strand
CGCGCTGGCTGATGACATGGTGACGAGGCTGACGCAGAGACGCGACGCGAATCGAGGCGACGACGCGGGGACGGCTGCAGCGACGGCGTGGAGCAGAGTGCGGTCGGCGATGCAGCGCGGGAACCAAACGTGGGGCAGGGCGCGGAAAACGACGAGCGACAGCGACGGCAGCACGTAGTGCGACGGAAAAACAGAGAGCGGCGGCGGAAACGAGGAGAGGCGGCGCGGAGGGAAGGCAACGGTTACCGGAAAATAGAACTTGCGGTGGAAGAAAGAAAATAGGGAAAAATGAGATGAGATTTGGGGCTAGGGTTGAGAGGGGTATTTATAGGGGTGAAAAAATAGGGTTGAGAATTAATCCGGGTTAATTAATAACTGCGAAATAATTAAAAAAAAAGGCTGAAGGAATTTAATTAGAGAAGAAAAAATATTTAGAGACCCGAAAATTAATTAGTGAATTATCTCGAAAAATAATTTAGTCAAACATAAAAATTACGCGGACCAAATTACTTCGGCACTGGATTAATTTAGACGAACGGATTTCGAAATTGGACGGAACGAAGTTCGGAACGAATGAATTTTTGAACAGAACAAAAATTCGGACGGACAATTAAATTGGAACAAAAATTGAGGAAATTGCCACTTTATTAATTCGAAATTTTAGGATGTTACAGCACTTCTTTAAAGAGCGTACTATTTATGTAAGTCATATTATGAAAAACTATGATAAATAGCATATATTTTGCTATAATTTACTTTATCATTACATGTATTTAGAACATGACTAATAGTTTTACACATTTGAATAATTTTTTGAATTAGATGAATAGCCAATGATAAGTTAAAAGTCAATGTAGATGAGAAGAAATGATTTGTCACACTGAAATGTCAAATTTAAATATTACCTGTCAAATTGCTACTTGTATGATATGAATGATTGGGTCATACATGGAAGATTGCAAGGCTGTTTCACGTTACTCTGGAGCAGGTACGTATGTGCTCATCAGGGTTACTCTTAAATATGCAGTAAAACCAGTCCCCGCCAGTTGGCAAGAAAACACAAAAAACACTACAAATTAAAAATAAAAAATTATACGAAATTTAGTCGAAATGCTACAGTCTTTACTAGTCAGTTGACCAAAATGTTTTATCGGATTCACCAGTTATGAATTTCAAGTCTTAATTACCGCTTTATCGACCGGTTTTGTTAGTTTCCGAATTTTTATATTTTTCAATTTTTAATTTTTTAGATTTTTTGAACAGAAAACTGGTCAACCAGCTCACCGAAGACCATGAAAACCTTGGGGCATCAGTTTTGTAAACCATGGTGCTCATACCAAGTATTCACCTTTTTTATTTTTGCATACAACATGCACAATATAACAGGCAAATTGATTGTTTTTGACCTTTTTATATTGATGCTTAAAATACATTAGTAGTTGAAACTTTCCCCAAAGATAAAATGTTGCATTCTCTATCGTACTACCCCTCCAGCGTTCATCACCAAACCAAGACATAATGAGATCTATCTCAATTATCTCCATTGCCCTCAGCCTGTCGGTTGGCTCGGGCCCCTAAAGGTGTGGTATGTACTCTTAGAACATATCTTTCATAGTTGGCAATCTCTTCATCAATGATACACTTGCTGAATTCATTGCAAAGTCTTTCATTGGCGTGGGACACTTTTATCCACTTATCTTTTTATATCATCATCATTTTCTGGGTTTGGGCCCTCTTCAAAGAGTTCTTGGAGCCCTCGATACAAATGGGATCCTTGCCTCCTAAAGTTTTTCAGAAACTGCCGCTCATTCTTGATCTTCCTTATTGTTTCAACATTTGGAGCTCCCAATAATCCTTTTTGGGAAAGGTACGGGTAACATCCCAGCATGCATAAGTCATTTTTATAAACATCATTTAGCACAAGCATTGCATAATCATCGCATTTCAAATTCAAAATTTAAAATTTGAATGAATTTAAATTTTTACTGTGAAGCAACTCTCAAAATCTTGAATACCACTTGGTCAAATCAAAATTCTATAATGACTACTCTGGATCCCTTGAATTTGCATGATTTTTACCTAATTTTAGGTGTTGTTTTGATGCCTCAAAAATTCGTTCAATTCTTAAAATCTGTCAACTTGGATGAATTTTCATTTGAATTCTATATCTTCGTTGGCGGTGATTCCAGTGGTAATGGATTCAACTTCCTTTTATCTATCACCAGAAAAATCTACAAAAATTTTTATGTCCAAAAACCAAGTCGAATTGCGGATCGAAGAGGGGATCGAGTCTAGTCCTAGAAAATCTAGAAAAAAGAAAATATCGTGATCCCATCTGTCAGCCTCTCCTCTATCTCTTTTAACCTCTCGACAGGCTGCAGAGAAGTGATGCCGTGTGTTTTGCATCGTGGCACCCATTTCTTGCCCCGTGTTACATGCTGTTTGTTCCGTTCGAACCTCCACTCGCTGCCCCATGGTTCCTACCTCCGTTCTTGTCGAGTTTCCCGTCTAAACAAGCCTTAAAGCTATCAGATTTCACCCACTTATTTCTATTCCGCCATTGTTTTCCTCTCCACTATGGCAACAAGAGCTGAGGCGATTTTTATCGTCTTCATCGCCGAGAGTCAAGGAGAAGGCTTCTCTGACCTCTCCTACGACTTTCCCAAGTTCTCTTCAAGCTGAATCGGTGTCGGAGACGTCGTGAAACCGCTCATCTTCCTCAACTCGAGTGAGCTCCGCCATTGACGATCTCAACCTTGAACACTTCATCCGAAGCTTTCCCTCTTCCTCAAGCTTCTCTCCAAGCTTTTGAGCGCCGAGGTGAAGCTTTTTCTCATCTTCATTCTCTTTCTCTTGGTCATTTGGTTCTCCATGTGTGAGCCCAAGATTTATCCATGGCTAGGTTTCATCACTGTAGATGATTCATTCATCTAGCTTGTTGCATGTCACTTTGAGCATCTAAAATAGAGTTTTTAGGAGGTATTACGCTTCTAATATCTCTATTTAAGTTCTGAACCTCAACTTTCATCACTAAAGTGATCATCCCCCCCTTTTCAACCTCTTTCCGACCCTTTTTTGACCTTCTCGACGCTTTCTGACCCCTTTCTGACCTTTTTTTACATGTCCGACCCTTTTTGACTCCTTCTCGATTTTATCGACCCCTATCCGACCCTTTTCTGACCTGTTCGACCTGTTTTGACCTCTGTTCGACCCTTCCCGACCTCTTTCCGACCCCTTTCCCAACCCCCCTGTCCGACCCCCCTGGTTCAGCCCGACCTTGCAACCTTGTAAAATTCATAGAAAAAATCATCCGACCTCCGTTTGTTGTGAAATTTGTTTCATTGGATTCATCTCTCTGTTATCTACACACTAAAAATATCGTCCTACCCAAAACCATAGCAGAATAATTAGTTTGTCATGACCTTGCACTGTTTTGCTTATTTCTGGATCAAATCTTGCTCAAATCAAGTCATTCTTTTTGCATTGCAATCATGACTCAATGAACTTTATATCTACAAATTCTCATGGTATTTGCACCTCATTTCATATCATTGTCATGTCATTCATTTGGTGCATCTTCTGCTGTTTAGAAGGTGAGCTATCGGAGAGTGACGTTGGTGGTTCGAAGGGTGTAGCAGAGCAAGGGTTTGAGAGCAAAGAACCTGCAACTCAAGGCAAGCATCCTGCATATCTTAACCCTTTTTGGATATGTCTAATGGTTATGTTCAGTTAAATAATATGATTGCATTAGTCGGACATTAAGTAAGGTATCTGCTATCCTAATTGTTGCATTACCTTCCTTGCTCTTTGTTATCACCCTACCTTGTGAGGAGTTGGGTAGGTCTAGAAATTAGTTTTACGGTATTGCTTAGTGTGGCATCAATTTAAATAGTAGAAGTCGAACAATGAAAGGTCACCATTATTCGTGCGATATAAGGGTTTAATTGGAAAGAATTGACCATGCTCATTAAAAGATGAATATTCGTGCTATAATGGATAGGTAAGCTTTCTTCCTTATCTAGCTGCGACCATTTGGCTTGCGAGTTTGGGGTGTAGGAGGTGCTAGGGATGACCCCTATGAGAGCCTAGTGTGACCAACTCGCCTTGATCAAACGTCTGTGTAAATGGTCGGAGCGTATTTGGAATGGGTTGTCACACCGAATCATTACCTGCTTCCGACGAGTTGTATGGTTGGTGGTCGTGTGGCGTGTGGGTAAAGATGCACTCTCTTGCAAGGTGTAAAAACAATTCGAATTGCCGCGGTCTCAGTCATGACCAAGCCTTGGTATAGCAGCAGCATCATGGTACGATTCTCTAGTTGTGGTTTGAAGCATATTGTGATATGTGAGCTTATGAACTATTACTCATTCCCTGTTGTTGGTATGGTAACGTCGCCCTTATAGTTTCACTTATATTAAAGTTTACAATTCATTTACTATACAAAGCTAACGCTTTTATGCAAACTGTTATCCTATAGCTTATTCCTGTCAAAACCAAAGTGCATACTCTTTGAATAGACTTAATGGTGTAAGTCTTGCTGAGTACCTTCGTACTCAAGATGCTGCTTGTTGAGTTTTGCAGGTGAGAACGAGCTCGAGTTTGGGTACTTCTATCCTCCCGGATACGGTGATGGACCGGAGTAGATGGTGCTTAGGGGCTGAGTACTTAGGTCTTTTGGTTGGTTTTCTGCTGCGTTGTTCTCTTGAGCAAGAGCCACATACTTTATCTAGCTATGCTCTTGTTCATGTTGCTGATTAGAGAACTTAGTTGAATCCAGAACCTTCCTTTTGTGGTAAATACGTAAGATAAACAACCTGCTATAAAACTCTGAAATTGACTCTCTACATATGTCTTGTGATGACGGTGGTTACATACGTGGCTTAGCGATATGCATATTGATCTTGGGCATTGAAATGCATATCGTGGAATACCAGAATTATATGCAATATGATTGAGTATCTTTAGTTAGCAATTCGGAATGGCCTTTGACACGTGGTGTGCCGTAAGGTCAACATGTGTCAACGTTCATCTCATGTTTAGCCGACGTACTTGGTCATAATATATATGATTTGGAAGGCTCCTCTACAGTGTGGCATCAGAGCAAGGTTAGTAGAGTGAACCCCATTAGAGCCCAAGGGTAGCTAGTAATTAAAATATGCCAACTCAACTAAGTTTAATTACAGAACTAAATTAATATTGCATTAAGGAGGCTGCTGTTTATTCTCCATCTTTTTCCTAGTGTCTTTTCTTCTACCTTATGGTTGCACTATAACAACTTGTTAAAATTTGTTGCAACTTGTTTTTCTTCTTGGCTAAGTTAGTGGGAGTGTGTTGCGATATGAGAATCGTTCATGTGCATGCATTTCTCATGATATTGATCATATCATGTCATATGTTTCTCCTATTGTTGATTGATGGTTAGCAAATCTTTCTTATGCCATCTCAACTATGATTTTGCTATCCTATATCAGATCTTATTTTAATCGATATTTCAATCTTTCGATCATTTCTTTCCATCAAATCTGATCTGATATGTAACTCTCAGAAAAATGGTGGCAGGATGAGAGTGGATGGAGATAACAGTGGGGCGGGCAATGAACAGAACCCACCACCACCACCAGCCCTCACTCTCGCAGATGTGCTCATGCGGATGGAAGAGAACCGCTAATCTGAGCATGAGTTTCTCCGCATCATTGCTCAGAACACCGCTCAACGTCCGGGTGGTGGAGTGGATCGGCAAGATGACTACTCCGACTTTCTTCGTACCCAACCGCCGGTCTTCACTCATGCCAAGGATCCTCTTGAGGCAGATGACTGGCTCCGCACCATAGAGCAAAAGCTCAATCTCATTCGGTGTGGAGAACATGAGAAGGTCATGTATGCTGCCCATCAACTTCAAGGTTCGCGGGTGCTTGGTGGAGCAACTATCTTACTTCTCAACCCGCTGATTATCGTGCTATATGGGCTGAATTCAAGAAGGCTTTCCGTGAGTTTCATATTCCTAAGGGACTCATGGACATCAAGAAGAAAGAGAGTAACCGGTACTCCCTTTCTCTTTGCGATTAGTTCATGGACCTCAAGCAGCGCAACATGACGGTTCATGAGTATTCTCGAGAGTTCAACATGCTGTCTCAATATGCTCCCAATGAAGTGGACACTGATGAAAAGAAGCAAGAGCGATTCAAAGAAGGCCTTAGCTTCAAGATGCAAGACAAGATGTCCGCTCTCAAGTTTGCAGATTTCAATGAGTTGGTGAGCACTGCCATTACCGTGGAGCACAAGTGGAAGGCTCATCAAGAATACAAGAAGCGGAAGAGAGGATCATCTCCTTCAACAGGTGGTAGCTCGCAGCAGCGTCCACGTGTCAACCTTTCGCCACCTCTATAGGCGCCAAACTCGCCACCACCGCAGCCCATGTGCATGGTGAGGCGTGCTACTCCTAATTTTCCAAGACCCGCAGGCCCTCCAAGTGGAAATGTTCGTGGCCCGTGCTTCAACTGCAATCAAGTGGGGCATCACTCTCACCAATGCCCCTATCCACCGAAGAATCTTGGGGCAAATCCTCCTCGACCGCCGCTGTCTCTTCCTCAACCACCAGGCTAAGGGGCCAAGCCTATCCCAAAACGTGGCCGTATCAATCATATCACTACAGAGGCTGCTCAAGAAGATACAGGTGTGTTACTTGGAACACTTTTTGTTCATTCCCATCCAGCTGTTGTTCTTTTTGATTCAGGAGCATCACATTCTTTTATCAAGAAAGATTTTATCATACATCATGGCATATCATGTAAGTCAATGTTTTCACCGCTGCATATTGAGGCACCTGGAGCTGAATTATTCTCTAACCAAGTTGTCTCTCCGACCAAAATCATGATCAATGAGAAGACCTTCCTTGCAAATCTAATTGTCATTAATACCTAAGGGTTGGATGTCATTTTGTGTATGAATTAGTTGACCCATTATGATGCTATCATCCGTTGTGGCCCTCGTACAGTTGATCTCAAAATTCCTTGTGGTGGTCGTTTGACTCTTTATCTTGATAGGGGTGATTCTTATCTCTATGCCTTAGAAGGCACTACCATGGATATTGCTGCTATTCCTGTGGTATGTGAATTTCCGGATGTATTTCCCGAGGAGTTGCCAGGTATGCCTCCAGATCGTGATGTTCAATTTGTTATCGAGCTTGAACCTGGGACAGCTCCTATCTCCAAGCGACCTTACCGGATGTCACCTAGTGAGCTGACTGAAATGAAGAAGCAGCTCAAGACATTGTTGGGCAAAGGTTTTGGTTCGACCAAGCTCCTCACCTTGGGGGTGCCCGGCCCTCTTTGTACAAAAAAAAAGATGGTAGCTTGAGGATGTGTGTGGATTATCGCCCTCTCAATGCTGTCACCATCAAGAATAAGTATCCTCTCTCTCGCATCGATATTCTCTTTGATCAACTATCTGGTGCTCGAGTTTTCTCTAAAATTGATATAAGGTTGGGCTATCATCAAATCAAGATTCGTGAAGAAGATATTTCAAAAACTGCCTTCACCACTCGCTATGGGTCTTATGAGTTCACTATCATGTCTTTCGGTCTCACCAATGCTCCAGCCTACTTTATGTACTTGATGAATTCTATCTTCTTTGAGGAGCTGGATGTGTTTGTGGTGATTTTCATTGATGATATTCTTATCTATTCTAAGAGCGAAGAAGAACATGCTGATCATTTACGGATTGTCTTAGGAAAACTCCGTCAACATCGCCTCTACGCTAAATTCATTAAGTGTGAATTTTGGCTAAAGAAGGTATCTTTCCTTGGTCATATTCTTTCAAAGGATGGTGTTGCTATGGATCCAAGTAAGGTGAAAGATGTGTTTGATTGGAAGCAACCGCAAAGCATCACCAAAGTCCGAAGCTTTCTTGGACTTGCGGGGTATTGCCGTCGGTTCAATGAGAATTTCTCGAAGATTGCCAAGCCAATGACGGAGCTATTGCAGAACAGTTCTAATTTTGAATGGACAGAAGACTGTGAGAATGCATTCTAAACCTTAAAGTCTCTTCTCACTTCGGCACCAATCCTTGCTCAACCTGACATCACCAAGAGTCTTGATGTCTATTGTGACGCCTCTCACATTGGTCTTGGCTGCGTGCTTATGCAAGAAGGCCGAGTTGTTGCTTATGCCTCTCGTCAACTGAAGCCCCATGAGAAGAATTATCCAACTCATGATTTGGAGCTTGCCGCTGTTGTCCATGCTCTAAAGATTTGACGTCACTATCTCCTTGGTAACACATGCAACATCTACACTGATCACAAGAACCTCAAATACATTTTTACTCAAGTTGATCTCAACATGAGGCAAAGAAGATGGTTAGAGCTGATCAAGGATTACAAATTAAAAGTTCATTATCATCTTGGAAAGGCGAATGTTGTTGCTGATGCGCTCAGTCGGAAAGCACATTGTCATTGTCTTTCGGTCAAGCGCCCATCTCTCTCTCTTGTGATGAGTTTCAAAAACTCAATCTTGGTATAATCAAGGAGGGATCTCTTTTTAATATCCAACTTCAATCCACTCTACTTGAAGAAATAAAAGAAGCCCAACGAAGAAATAAAGAGATGTCTCTTCTTCGAGACAAGGTGAAAGCTAGAGATGCTAAATGCTTTACTTTGGATGAACAAGGCATCTTATGGTTTGGAAAACGTCTTGTGGTTCCTAAAATTTCAAAGTTGAAGAGAAGAATCCTAGATGAAGCTCATGACTCCATGTTTTCAATTCATCCGGGAAGTACAAAGATGTATAATGATCTCAAGAAGCTCTTTTGGTGGACTCGCATGAAGCGTGAAGTTGCGCGTTATGTGTCCGAGTGTGATGTGTGCCAATGGATCAAGGAGAATCATTTGAAACCAGCAGGTGCTCTCCAACCTTTACCCATTCCATCTTGGAAATGGGAGAAAATCGGTATGGATTTTATCACTGGTTTACCAAGAACTTCTCAAGGATATGATTTCATTTGGGTCATTATCGATCGGCTGACCAAATCTGCCCACTTTTTTCCTGTCAAGACCACTTACCGAGTTGCTAAGTATGCCGAGTTATACCTCTCCCGGATAGCGTGTCTTCATGGTGTTCCAGTGAAGATTGTTTCAGATCGTGGCCCGCAGTTTGTCTCTCAATTTTGGAAGCATCTTGATATGGCCATGAATACTGATCTTCTTTATAGTTCCGCTTATCATCCCCAAACCAGTGGACAAGCAGAAAGAGTGAATCAAGTTTTAGAAGATATGCTTCGTGCATGTGCCCTCACCTATAACAAGAAGTGGGATGTATACCTTCCGTTTGCAGAATTTGCTTACAATAATAGTTATCAAGCTAGCATCCAAATGTCACCTTTTGAAGCACTCTATGGAAGACGGTGTTGAACTCCATTGAATTGGTCAAAACCCGGTGAATGGTCATTTTTCAGACCTGATCTTGTGTTGGAAGCCGAGAAGCAAGTGAAAATCATTCAAGCTAACTTGAGGTCAGCCCAATCCCGTCAAAAGAGTTATGCAGATCATCACCGTCGCCCCTTATCACTTTAGATTGGTGATTATGTCTATCTCAAAGTTTCTCCTTTCAAGGGCTTGAAAAGATTTCAAGTTCGAGGCAAGTTGGCTCTTCGATACATTGGTCCCTTTCCTATTGTTGAGAAGCGAGGAGAAGTCGCTTATCAATTGGAACTTCCACCATCTCTTTCAGCTGTCCATGATGTCTTTCATATCTCTCAACTCAAGAAGTGTCTCCAAGTTCCATCCGAGTCGATTAGCCTTGAAGATCTTGAGCTTAAACCTGATCTCACTTACAAAGAGCATTCTATTAGAATTCTTGATGAAGCTGAACGGAAAACCCGCAATCAAACCACAAGATTTCTCAAAGTTCAATGGAGTGACCATGCTGAAAATGAGGCAACATGGGAGCGAGAAGATGAACTCCGTACTCAATATCCCGAGTTATTTTCAACCCTTTGATTTGGTAAGTCTTTAACCTTGCCTAAGTCACTTTATTGATACATTCACTCATCATGTTTCCTTGGTTAAGCTCAAACTGCTGCGACTTATTTTCCATCATTCCTTGTTACCCTCTTTTCTCCTGACTTGAATGAATCTCGGGACGAGATTCTTTTTAAGGAAGAGAGAATCTGTAACATCCCAGCATGCATAAGTCATTATCATAAGCATCATTTAGCACAAGCATTGCATAATCATAGCATTTCAAATTTGAAATTTAAAATTTGAATAAATTTAAATTCTTACTGTGAAGCAACTCTCAAAATCTTGAATACCACTTGGTCAAATCAAAATTCTGGCATGCCTACTCTGAATCCCTTGAATTTGCATGATTTTTACCCAATTTTTAGGTGTTGTTTTGATGCCTCAAAAATTCGTTCAATTCTTGAAATCTGTCAATTTGGTTGAATTTTCATTTGAATTCTATATCTTCGTTGGCGGTGATTCCAGTGGTAATGGATTCATCTTCCTTTTATCTATCACCAAAAAAATCTACAAAATTTTTTGTGTCTAGAAACCAAGTCGAATTGAGGATCGAAGAGGAGACCAAGTTCAGTCCTAAAAAATCTAGAAAAAAGAAAATATCGTGACCCAACCTGTCAGCCTCTCCTCTATATCCTTCAACCTCCCGACAGGCTGCAGAGAAGTGATGCCGCGTGGTTTGCATCGTGGCACCCATTCCTTGCCACGTGTTGCATGCCGTTTGTTCCATTTGAATCTCTACTCGTTGCCCCATGGTCCCCACCTCCGTTCCCATCGAGTTTCTCGTCTAAGCAAGCCTTAAAGCCATCAGATTTCGCCCTCTTCTCTCTATTCCGCCATTGTTTTCCTCTCCACTGTGGTAGCAAGAGTTGAGGCGATTTTTATCGTCTCATCGCCGAAAGTCAAGGAGAAGGCTTCCCTAACCTCTCCTACGACTTTCCCAAGTCCTCTTCAAGCTGAATCGACGTCGGAGACGTCTCCGTGAAACCGCTCATATTCCTTAACTCGGGTGAGCTCCGCCATTGACGATCTCAACCTTAAGACTTCATCCGAAGCTTTCCCTCTTCCTCAAGCTTCTCTTCAAACTTTTGAGCGCCGAGGTGAAGCTTTTTCTCATCTTCATTCTCTTTCTCTTGGTCATTTGGTTCTCTATGTGTGAGCCCAAGATTCATCTATGGCTAGATTTCATCATTGTAGATGATTTTTTCATTTAACTTGTTGCATGTCACTTTTAGCATCTAAAATAAAGTTTTTAGGAGGTATTACGCTTCTAATATCTCTATTTAGGTTCTGAACCTCAACTTTCATCACTAAAGTGATCATCCTCCCCTTTTCAACCTCTTCCCGACTCTTTTTCGACCTTCTCGACCCTTTCTGACCTGTCCGACCCTTTTTGACTCCTTTCCGACCTTTATCGACCCCTGTCCAACCCTTTCCGACCCTTTTCTGACATGTCTGACCTTTTTTGACCTCTGTCCAACCCTTCCCGACCTTTCTCGACCCCTTTCTCGACCCTCTGTCCGACCCCTCTGGTTCAGCCCGACCTTGCTACCTTTTAAAATTCATAGAAAAATCATCCGACGTCCGTTTGTTGTGAAATTTGTTTCATTGGATTCATCTCTCTGTTATCTATACACTAAAAATATCGTCCTGCCCAAAACCAGAGCAGAATAATTAGTTTCTAATTTAACAGTGATTAAAGGTCATAAACACTATTTCCTGACCAGCTGCATTGTTTTGCTCATTTCTGGATCAAATCTTAGCTCAAATCAAGTCATTCTTTTTGCATTGCAATCATGACTCAATGAAATTTATGTCTACAAATTCTCATGGTATTTGCACCTCATTTCATATCATTGTCATGTCATTCATTTAGTACATCTTCTACTGTTTAGAAGGTGAGCTACCGGAGAGTGACGTTGGTGGTTCGGAGGGTGCAGCAGAGCAAGCGTTTGTGAGCAAAGAATCTGTAACTCAAGGCAAGCATCCTACATATCTTAACCCTTTTTGGATATGTCTAATGGTTATGTTCAGTTAAATAATATGATTGCATTAGTCGATCATTAAGTAAGGTATCTGCTATCCTAATTGTTGCATTACTTTCTTTGCTCTTTGTTATCATTCTACCTTGTGAGGAGTTGGGTAAGTCTAGAAGTTAGTTTTACGGTTTTGCTTGGTGTGGCTTCAATTTAAACGGTAGAAGTAAAACAATAGAAGGTCACCATTGTTCGCGCGATATAGAGGTTTAATCGGGAAGAATTGATCATGCTCATTAAAAGATGAATGTTGGTTATGGTGTGGTTTAGGGGGAATTGGCTGATGAAGTGTTCCTTGTTCTTGGCTCTCTTCGTACATTCACATGCTGCTCTGCGACTATTTGGCTTACGAGTTTGGGGTGTAGGAGGTGCTAGGGATGACCCTTATGAGAGCCTAGTGCGACCAACTCGCCTTGACCAAACGCCTGTGTAAATGGTCGGAGCGTATTTAGAATGGGTTGTCACACCGAATCACTACCTACTTCCGACGAGTTGTATGGCCAGTGGTCATGTGGCGTGTGGGTAAAGATGTACTCCTTTGCAAGGTGTAAAAACAATTCGAATTGCCGCGGTCTCGGTTATGACCAAGCCTTGGTACAGCAGCAGCATCATGGTATAATTTTCTAGTTGTGGTTTGAAGGATATTGTGATATGTGAGCTTATGAACCGTTACTCATTCTTTGTTCTTGGTACGGTAGCGTCGCCCTTATAATTTCACTTATATTAAAGTTTACAAAGTTTATAATTTATTTACTATACAAAGCTAACGCTTTTAGGCAAACTGTTATTCTATAGCTTATTCCTGTCCAAAGCCAAAGTGAATACTCTTTGAATAGATTTAGTGGTGTAAGTCTTGCTGAGTATCTTCGTACTCAAGATGCTGCTTGTTGAGTTTTGCAGGTGAGGACGAGTTCGAGTTTGGGTACTTCTATCCTCCCGGATACGGTGATGGACCGGAGTAGATGGTGCTTAGGAGCTGAGCACTTAGGTCTTTTGGTTGGTCTTTTGCAGCGTTATTCTCTTGAGCAAGAGCCACATACTTTATCTAGCTACGCTCTTGTTCATGTTGCTAATTAGAGAACTTAGTTGAGTCCAGAACCTTTCTTTTGTGGTAAATACGTAAGGTAAACAACCTGCTATAAAACTCTGAAATTAGCTCTCTACGTATGTCTTGTAATGACGGTGGTTACACACGTGGTTTAGCGATATGCATATTGATCTTGGACATTGAAATGCATATCAAAGAATATCGAAATTATATGCATTATGATTGAGTATCTTTAGTAGAAAGTTCGAAATGGCCTTTTGACACATGGCGTGTCATAAAGTCAACATGTGTCAATATTCATCTCGTGTTTAGCCGACGTACTTGATCATAATGTATATGATTTAAAAGGCTCCTCCACAGTACGCGCGTACCTCTTTCGACAAAGCAGGCCCGATGGTCGTCAAAAAGCATGAAAGTCAAATCTTCTTTTAGCAAAAACTCTTTCTCATAGTAAAGAATACTCTTGCTCCTTAAGATTTTTTTTTTGTGACTCTTAAGATTATTTTGTATGATATTCTTAGAGGACGTGTGGAGAGAAGTTCTCAAAAATTTCTAATGAAATTGCATTAAGGAAAGGGTTTTTATTCTTTCATCAGTAATGCAATTAAAAAAAAAACTTTTCAGAGCAGGTCATTAATGAAACAATTTTACTTTCCAGTTGAGGTTTTCCGGATGTGAAGAAGGTGCCCCCTCCCCCAGCACACCTTCCCACTTTTCTACCCCTAAAACCAGAGATTTACATCCAAAGCATATCCAACTCTTGTGACCCCTTTCAAATATGAAAACTATTTCCTAAGTTCCAATTCTATGAGATCCAGTATCAGATAACCAGGATCAACCAGAGGAAATTCTTCATCTACGTCAACTATCAGACAGCATTTCAAATGGACGTCATTGTACTGAGCAATGGAATCGGTAGCATGCTGTACATGGACTATGCTATCCTCACAACTAGTTCTGGTCAGGTGGACTTGTGGATTGCACTTCACTGTGACCCTTTTTTCTTTTGAAATGACACTCTGACCTTTCTTGAGTCCAGAGTATTATATGCAGCAATATTGAATGGCCTGGAGGCCTTCAAACTGCAGATACATGGAGGAAACAGTCCTGCTATGCTCAAGGCCCCTCTTCCGCCCATCACCTGATCTGGAACCTAATGGAACGTCTGGGGAAAGGAAACCAAAATGTGCTGCCCCAGCTGTCATCAGTGAAGCTGCCGGTGGCTTTGTTGCACCGAGCAAATGGATGTTACTGCACTGAGCAATGGAATCCTCCTCCCATTGGTGTCTTGGAGTTGCAGACCGTCTCCGCGGTGGCAAACTGTGTGCGGCATGTGCCATGGTAGATGTTCATCAGTTCCAACAGAACGCAAAACTAGCAGCAATGTTATGCTTACTAATCAAAATCCCAGCATGTCCAAATAGTATCCAACAAGTGGCTAGGGTGTATGCCCCACGAGCACAGAAAGGTCAAGGTCAACAGTCTAGCTATGCCTTCCATAGTGAAACAAAAAAATCAAGCTTGTTTGTTTTGGAAATTTTGAGGTGGCATGACGCTGGCATAGCATCGATGATCACAACTGAAGTGTAATTACGCGACCTTGATTAGTGGCATGTTGAAACTTTCAATCAAACACTGCCAGTATCAAGATTCAAGAGAATTCCATTCAGTAGAGGCAAGCCTAGCTGTCACGCATGCATGCCGTGCAGGAAAAAGCACATGCAAATGGCAAAAGCAACCGAATCACAGGCTCTGCTCCTCGATCGACTCGGTCTTCGGCTCGTCAGTCTGCCCTGAACAAAACAGTGTCTCCTTGGCAATTTAACCATCGCACTGGTCTTCGTTGTCCGGCCTCATTGTTTGATAGGAAGAGTAGTGAAACTCAGAGCGCAGCGCCCAGATTCCCCGAACGATTCTTGGCATCAAGGGAAGCTTATTTCCTCAAGGCAATATTTGGCTGTTAATACATCAATCTCTGTTCGATGATTAATGGTCCTTCTCGGGTTATATCTAGAGTAGGTATATGAGATGCGCCGCTAAGTTAGTTCCAATTTTTTATTTTCTTGATTTTGCATGTTGTTTAAGGGGAATCCGATGGGTGAACGTTTATTTTTTGCAACTGTTTCTTTACCCGTGAGCCGTGATATTGTGATTCATGAGCATTAGCTGATGCTCTCTCACTCGTTGCTGTTACCTCCTTGGTCTTTTTTCCCTTAATCTGTCCATCAATCTGATATCCCCCCTCATTGTGCGTGAGGGCTATGTTTGCCTAGTAACATGCTAATATGTTTCTACGTTACCACTAATGTGTTGCGATGGAATAACCTTATAAGGATCTTTTATTTTTTTTATGATACAGAATTAGTAACTTAACTTTTTCCTTGTAGTTTTGTGTGGTTATGTGACTGCTGCTGTTGGTAGAGCCTTCTATTTGATTCATATATATATATATATATATATATATAAAGCTGGACCATCAGTTTATTTTCGTTCATATTTTGTTGATTCTGTTGCTGAAAGTGCAATGCTTTGTTGTACTTATTGCAGATCAGCTCGTATTCTCTGAATCTCCCATTTTCAGCAAACAAAGACCACAAGAGTACTGTCCCAACTGACCCCAATTTTACCGATCCTTTCTTGTTCAGAACTCCAAAGAGTAAGGACATTCTATTGGATGACAAGTTAGTTGCCAAGGTTTCTGACTTTGGGCTGTCGAAGACAAGCCAAGATATTGATGACACCCATGTGAGCACTGCGGTGAAGGGCACGCTCGGTTATCTCCATCCAGAGTATTTCCGGAGAAAGCAGCTCACCAAGAAATCTGATGTCTACGCTTTTGGGGTTGTGTTGTTTGAGGCTCTATGTGCGTGTCCAGCGGTAAACACACAGCTTCCGGATGAGCAAGTGAGCTTGCGGGACTGGGCACTGTTTTGTCAGAAGAGAGGTGTACTCAATGAAATTATTGACCCTCACCTTCAGGGGGAAATAAATCCTGAATGCTTCAGAATTTTTGCAGAAACTGCTGAAAGATGTGGTTCTGATAGTTCCATGGATAGGCCATCTATGGGTGAGGTACTTCAGAGCCTCCAGGTCCCTCTTCAGCTGCAAGAGAGTGCAAGAGATTTTAGAAGCTATGCTGAGGGAACGTCCTGCACGAAGACCTGTATGGCCTCAGCAAATCCATTAACTGACTCAAAAATGAGCATCGTAGGACAAGGAACCATCTTCTCAGATATCGCACATACTGAAGGTCGAAGACCATGAACTACGCGAGGTGATCTTGTATTGAGGTGTCACTTACTATATATAGTTGTTAATCTGTACTGGTCATTTATGTTCTGCTGAACATGTATAGTTCAGGTATGTACTTCTGGAAAAAAATTCCATGTAGCTTGTCTGTAAAGCACACCCGTGCAACCCAGTGATCATGTAAGGTATTGTCCTCATGCGCAGTGGCAGACCTGACTAAATTCAGAGGCACTCAACTAAATGCCCAAATTTATTGGGGGGAAATTTGAGTATATACATAAGTATTTTCTATTTTTGCATGTATACATGCAAATAGGACTAAAGCTCTTATCTGTCTGTCCCAAAACAACCTCTGTCTGAACAATTTCTCTCCTCAGTCAAGTATTCAAGTGTTGTACAAATACTTAATTGATTTTTTTCTTTTTCTTGAAGTGTGAATTGTATAGGTTATTGATAGAAAAATGAAGAGAACCAAGAGCTCAGATTTGAAATTGTTATGGGAAAGGGGACGGCAAGGTGCAGGAATTCAACTACCTCGACACCAAAACTTTCAGCAGATGAAAGCCAAATTCAAAACACTCATTGAACGGGATATTTTCAAGCCAGTCAAGGACAAGGTTGTGATCTCACACTCTCAATCAGGGTTTAAGTCATGGATCGAACCGTCGAAATGGGTCGCCAATGGTCTGACGAAAACCAATAAAAAAATGCCCCAAATTGAAAAATCAAATCTCGAAATGTTTGTCTGAAATGCTACAGTAAATTGTTCAATTTTACCAATTTACCAGTCGATTTTTACAGTTGCACTGACTAACCCTCATTTTACCATTTATCGACCAGTTTTATCATTTTTGAAATTCCAAAAATTTTCAATTTTCTTTTAAAAATATTTTTTTTCCTGAAAACCAATCGAACCAAAAACCATGAAAACCAACCAGTTTCCAATGGTTTTGTAAACCTTGCTCTCAATACATAAAAAAAGTGTATAGTTAACTTGTAGTAACTATTGTGTAATTTCCCTTTTAAATTTGAGTTTAGCTAAAATATGAAAAATTATTATATTTTATTATGGATGCTACAATTTAAAAAAAATCATTCAATATTTAGGATAGCCTTTAGGTTTGAATGCCTGGCGGATTCCTACATCCACCAATGTTCAGACAGTCACACTTGTTTCAGATATATGATGGATTAATTTGGTATATGCCATCACAATTTTTTGAAATTTGAGATATACCGTCTAAACTCATGTATCATCCATTTGCAAAGCTCCTTGCAAATATCGGTGGTGTATCTCTAAACTCAAAAGGCGTCCCAACTCAAAAAACTTGTAGTGGCACATATCATCGAGCAGGCAGTGTTCACTGCCACAACAACACGTCGTAGCCATGAAAGAGGAGCGTTGGCTTACCTGTTGCACCTCTGGACCGATCTCCTCTCCCAAGCATGTGACCGGAGCCCACTCGTGCGCGTCTGTCGGTGCTCCTCGATGTTTCGCCCCTCGTGGCCACCTGTCGATGTCACCGCCCCTAGTCACGATGGGGCTGCAGTGGGCCATCGAGTCGCCAGCCCAGATTTTGGATGCTATTCCTTCCTCGTCTAGCTCCGTAGCTCGGCTTGCGAGGCGGCGCGGTACAGAGGGATGGAAGCAACCAACCGGAGAGTCGACGGCAACTCGTGAGGGATGGTCGACGATGGAAGGAGGTGGGGCTCAAGCGCCGATCGAGGCAGTAGGAAGATCTTGGTGTGTTCATACTCGGAAAGTTTACAATAAAAATCTATTGACCGTCTAAAAAACTTGTACTACTCAAATTATTGACATTGTTGATTTCAGACGTCAACTTTGATCATTTATTTTATTCAAAAAATTATTTCAAATATGTAAAGTTATAATTTATAGTTGTAACTATTTTGATAATAAAGCAAATTATAACAAAACATATAATATTCATCAAACTTTTTTGAGTAAGACGAATAGTCAAACTTGATGTTTAAAGTCAACGGTGTCAATAATTTAAAAATAAAAGCAGTACAAAATAAAAGGGATTAATTTGACACATAAAAATTCGGAGACAATCACTTGCACATAGTGGCGGACCAATGTTTATGAACTGGGCATTCAAATAGCAAAATAATTTCAGTAACAATTTAATATTTGATATCTTTTTCCAAAAAAAAATTACTGTGTGTATTGATATTCATTTTCTTAGTTTTTGAAATCAAATTTGTAGGATTTTTTATCCTAATTTCATTATGTATATGTATATATATCAACTAAAAAACGATAAGCATTTGAAAAAACTTTGGGTGTTAACTGATTGCCCTTGAATAAAGAGAGGTCCGCCACAAGAAGTGAGCTCGGTTAGCCAACAACGCCGGGTGGGAGTGCAGCCACCCGGGTTCGATTCTCTGGATTGACTTGGGTTTCTCATTAGAGATATGTTCTCTTTTTAATAAATTTTAGGTACGACACTTCTCACACGTAGAGTCACAATGGGAGAGTGACATCTTTGTCCCTCATCAGATTTTGAAGTTCGGTGATCTTTGGAAGGATGTGATCTGCAAGCTGGGTATAGATGTAGATTTAGATTTGTACTAGGATGTTTAGGTGTGCGTTGAGGTGTAAGTGCGTACAAATACAGATATTACAGTTGTATTCGGGAGGAGAAGCTTTAAAAAAAAGGTCTGCCACCGCTACTATGAAACCACTGGTCATGTACCAAACTATTTCATCTGCTATATTTTGTGTGTTGCGTACAAAATAAAAAAATATATATATCGGTGAATACTTCGTATGAGCACAAGCGCACCTCCTCCAGGTTGATCTTGTTATGAGTACCCTAGTGGGATATAATGTAATAGTGGACTCATACCAAAGGTCATGGTGGCAATGCCAAAAGTCATGTAGGTTATCTCTAATATTTTATATATATATGTGACTATTTGTACACTTACAAGATGATGAGAAAGAGACCGAAAACTTCACCTATATCCGTGTTCTTCTGCGTCTCTTGAGATATTGGGAAGAGGAATGGTTCTTCAGATCTCCTCAGGTCTCTTTCATGAGATCGGATATGGGTATGGATCCTTGTGGATCCATAGTGAAAACTATTCTTAACACGTTATCAGCACCTTTGCTCTATGAATTGTTGAGTCGTTCTAAATTTGATTGCATAAGATTGATTTTGTTTATATAATGCTAATCGCTGAATTGATCGATTACGAGGAACGATGATAATTACAAAGATAACACCATCATGTCGCTGACAATCATATATTCATCGGCATCATTGATGATCTATTAATCTTCATCGATTGGGCAGATCTTCCATCGTGCCTATTGCCCTATGCGGCAAGCACAAAAACCACGACGACCCATCAACGGTTTGTTATATTGATTAAACCTCCTCATGGCCATAAGATGAATGAACTATGTTCTGCTTATTAGACGATATATCTAGTATCCCAATGAATACTAGTGGTGATGCAGCTCTAATAGAATTATCACTCTAGACGCTTGAATTGCGTTGTTGTGCGTGATCATCGCACTGTATCTTGTAGATACGCGCTTGAAGTGTATGGCCGGAAGCTAAATCATCACAGTTTTTTCCCAAAGCAATGCAGTTCTGTTTTATTTAAGCGCATGGATTTGTCATGCATGCGGCAGTTTTAACATGCACGCACCGGTGGCCTTTCCATGCATGGTGCTGGTCACCATTAAACTAGACTAAAGAGGAGATGAAACGTGTGGTCCATGGTTTTCTCCCTGCTCATGTGCGGCCGGTACATGCATGGCTTTTTAGCCTCTGGCAGTTGCAGATTTTAAGTGCTTTTATATTAGCTTTAATCGTTGATTGTAGCCCTGCAGTGCTTCTTCGATTTCGGTTTTTAGTGTATATGGAAACAGTAGTCATACATGCGAGATCAACGTGCATTTTCACATGCACTGAGGTGTTCTTAGGATATGATTTAAGACATATTTCTGAAGATTAATTGTCTATTATTACTATTCAAACCAGCCGCTACGCCACACATGCAAATTGATTAAGTTCTTTTTGCTCAATTAAAAAAATGTGTGATCTGTCTAGAAGGACAGCTGGCCGAGATACCTCAAAACGCATGTACGCCTGAAGCCGTGGGTTGAACTACAGGAGAAAATCTTATGCACATGTATTTTTTTTCATTCACGCGAATGAACTTTCAGATGCATGCTCAGTATTCACCACTAAATCAGGATTTAAATCTACGCATGATCTGATGCACCATCCTTGCATGCGCAAACACAGCACATCAGCATCCTGTTGCATGCGTTTATATTATGGTTTTTAAAATACCCCTGAAGTTATGGTAGTTGCATATATTTTATTTAGAATTTATGTGGCCTGTTTATGTGTTTTATAATAATAATAATCTGTTTTTCATATTGTGTATATATACAACACATAACAGATTGTAAGTGTATTATCTGTATAAATGGTCCTGATGTACCATATGAGCTATCATATATTTTTTTAAGAGGCTCATTTTTACACACTTAAATGTTAAATATTACACACGGCCATGATTATAGTTCACCTTTCATGCTTATTTACCAGAAGTATATTGGCATAAATTTATAGAAATGTCCAACATCACTCATTTACAATAATTCGAATGTAGCCTAGTGATATATCAACATGCATGATATGTACGTGAACTATACACAGACCATCAATTCTGTAGATTGTGGTTTCCATGCAGAGACTTGAGCCCTCGCGTCCTGATCACGCTGTCATGCCATATGCTCGCTGGAAGCGACGCCTCTGAGGTGCCGCATGCATATGTAACCATGTGGAGTTATTTTATGATTTCCTACTGGTGCTCAATATTTTTAAAGGTTTTCAATCCTGTAGATTAAATGCCTATTATCTTCTGGCGGTGCCCATGCCAGTTCAATTTGAACATTGCTCTGCTTGCCTGTAGCAACCTCTGCAATCGCATCAGTCGTACTGTCACACCCTATGCAACCTGCATTTGGCGTTTGCTTAAGAAGCACATGTCCCAATTCCCATGTAGCAGCTATGCCCTGAAGTTTGCACTTTAGGCTCTTAAGTGAATACTCTACGGAGTGGTGTTTTCCGATTTTTCTGAGCCCTAGAATATTTGGCTGTGGTGCATATTTTTCTGAGCCCTAGAATATTTGGCTGTGGCGCATAACGTCTATGGTACTTTACGCTTCACCCCTGTAGTATTTGGTGATTGCGTTCAAGTTTTGGTATGTGGGTAATTAATGGTCTAAAATGAGTTCCTGTAGAATCATGTCATACATTTTCTGCGTGGTGTTTACGGTTTAATACGTTTTAGCATAATTGATTCGATTATGCAATTTCATTAAATAATCTAGGAACTGAATTTCTAGTTTATTTGATTACACAAATTGTTTTTTTTCTTTTCTTGCATTGCTTATATGTATATATTTATATGGGTTTTATAATCCTGAAGTATTACGGGAAGACTATTATAAATGCAGGAAACTCTATTAAAAGCATATAAAAAATCTGGGAAAATAAAATTATATCTATGAATATAGACAAGACCGATCTTCACTCTTGAAGCTTTCCTTCATGCTTGAAATCCTTTTACCAGAAGTAACTGAAAAATAAAAATGCATGAAGGTATTACCAATTTAATATCATATTGGAATCTTAAAAAAAAATACAATCAAGAGTTGTCAAGGCTTACAATATTTTTTAAATGGCATACGACCTGAAGTCGATATATATTGCATTTTTTGCTGCTAAAATAGCATGAGACATGATCTTATCTACATTTTGCTGAGTCAATAATATGATATATATACATAATTGTAACATGAAGTTACGCTATTTCATTGAATTAAAATGTAATATTTTGAGATGTTTTTTTCACTGCTTGTGTGAAAAAGTGACTTTCTCGAAAAAGAGTCACACTATTTATCCGTCATGGACTATGTTTAGCCTTGAAGTGCAAAAATCTCAAAATTATAATCACTTGTAGGATTATGCGTTTCTCGAATGAGTATTATGGATATGAGTAAGCCAAATGGTAAATAGATTTATTAAAGTGTGAAGGCCACATTGGCATAATAGATCCCCGAAGGATATCGGTCACTTAGCTCTTTTGGAGCTTGCTAAGACAAGAAATTAGCAATAGGTTAAATTGTTTCCCAAACAAAAAGAATTCTTAAGCATATTTATTCTAGCCTAAATATTCACTTCATACTGAATGATGAATTGAATTATAAGAATAAATAACATGTCACGATAAATATTATATTAGCAACCCAATTTATGAATGGTATGAGTAATTGGGTTAATCTTGGGCAATAATTTTAATAAAGAGCTGGACTATGAGACTTAAGGAGTTTTTGCTTCATAGTGATAGTCATTCGAGTGGCACATTATGTTTTTATTCATATGCATGTTTTTCAACATAGTGATACTACCAATTGTATTATAAGACAAATGAGCCTAAAGATGTTTTTGTGTAATAGTCACACATGGATTATAATTGGTATGTATTATCCTAAAAGGATCATGTTGTATTGAAATATGCATATCATGTTATGTCCTGAAGACCAAGGAACGAGCAAACTAATTCACCAGCCGATGAGAATTTATAGTTTTTGTGCCACTTCATTGATCATGAGTCATGCTCACTGCACATAAATAGAAATGTCTCTATTGTTGAAGTGCGTTATGTTTCTCAAATGAATTACCACCATAGCATACATTAGCCACCACTGGAAGTGGTTGGCTGAAAATACAACGTATGCTTGTTTTTAAATATCTCGGCATTAATGGGAGAAATGCCCAATTTATGAAATGCTTTGATATTTATGATTTAATACGCACAAAATCAAGCTAGACTATTATTTAGCTTAATCTCTTTATACACTAGAAGTGTGGAGTTTACCAAAACTATTTTGTTGAGGAGAAATCAAACATGATTTGAATAATTATTTTGCTACTACCTGAAGTAGACATGGATATACCCAGGATTTAATATTATATCTATGTATGACTAGTTGGCACTGGATCAAAATATACGGGGACGCTTGCAAATAAAAGATCTTATTGCCTTAGTCAAAGCATATAAAAAGAAGTACTCATATTCCTGCAAAATTTTACTCTAAAGGTACCTCACGAAGAGGATTGTCCTAACAATTGCGCGCTTATCATGGTGCTAGGAAGACGGAACAATCATGGATCCTTTTTCTTGGGAAACAACAAAGATCCTTATTGAAAATATATACATGGAAAGAAAATGTGTCGACACTATATTGCCTTTATAAATTCCTAAGTTTCTCTTAAAGAGAACTAGATCCGAAACAAAGTCCTAACCACGAGTGCTTGAAGCTTTCATATTAGGTCAAATAAGTTGCAATTAAGGCTGAACCAAAATCACCCTATGAAAATCGTGAACCTGCTGTTCAAATATTTATGGGTCACTACATAACCAACTAGGTGGTAAAAAATAATGGTTTAATAGGTCTAAAAAAAATTAATTCCTACACGAGATGTGTAAGATAATGTTCCGATATATAATATCTATACTAAGTCTATACTAGTTATAAAAGATGGAAATGGTGGTGATGGCCTTTCTGCCATCCCCCAACCTCAGCCGTCAGATTGGCATCAAACGGCCCGCAGTGATTGACTCCTCCTCCCCGATGCGGGCCGCGTCCCTTCCCAACCGTTGCCGCCGCCTCCTCCTTCCCCCGGCGTGATCCGCACCCGTTCGCCGCGTGCGAATCCAGCAGCCTACCTCCCTCCCCCGCCGCCGTAGACCATGGCAGAGGCTCGCGGGCGCCACGTTCCCCGCCTCAGACGGCTACTGCTGATGACGGGGCCACCCGATGGACCCAAGGTGAGCACCACTGGCGACGTGCAGGTGGTTCACAGTTACCTGGAAGTCACAACGCAGGCAGCGTTCTGAGTCGGTGGCCTGAGCTGCAGCCGCCGCCCGGGGGGCACAGACGACTACCTCCGTGTCAATACCCTGCACTTCGATTCCGACTCCGATTTGGATGGCGAGGTCTGTAGAAGGAAGCGCCGGTGCCTCTCTGACGACGCGGAGGCCGAAGGCAACCCCGTGAGGCTGTTCGTGAAGCTGCGGCGGGAGTACTACGGCCTCGGAACCTTCCACGGCGAGCCATCGGGTTGCCTCATGTACGACCTCATCCATGCCCTGCGAAAGAACACCAAGGAGCTCCTTTGGCTGTCATTAGTCTCGCTCACCAAGGCCGCTGTCATGGAGCTCGAGCAGCACATAGACATCTCCGGCAACCTCGACCCCCTCTGGGATTGGGTTCACGGTCACGCCCAAGGACGACACCAAGATGCAGGCATCGGAGACCCATGCATCGCCTACGAGGATGAGCTGAGGCTCATGCTGCTGAGGGAGTGGAGCTTCTTTGACTCCATGCTCTGCTACTCCTATGTTGCCACCAAGCTCAAACGTGCAGTGACAAAGGCCTCATGCAGCTCAAGCTGCTGCTGGCAAGGATGGGCTTCGTGCTGTCTGACTTCCAGAAGAACTTCCAGTAGTTCATGAGTTTGATAGGTTCCTAATTGAGTAATGGCTCACTGAGTTCTACTACAGAAGCTTCTTTAGGGTGCATGGTTATAAGTTCGAGGTTTCTGCAGCAGATTTTGTATATGTGGTCACAACTTTGCTTGAATCTCTTAATGTTGAGTCCAAGGACTCAAAGGGGTCTTCAGTCGCTGAGCAGTTTTGGATTGCATACTCGGCGTTGTCACTGACCAATGTTGATCAGTTGAGAAAAGGGATGTAGTCAGCAATTGAGATATAGAGGGCGATATTGAGGGAAGGAAGCTTAACAATCACAAAGACAGGGTTTATGCGGAGAGCCAAGAAGTTCTTGTGTTTGAAGATTGATGACCCAGTGACATAGGTAAGCTGTGCCACCTCAGGTGTTTACCAAGTTCTGTTTTTTTCTGATGGATGCATTGAAGGAAAGGGGTGCGAGGATGAAGCGAAAGTGCTTGTCGTCAGGGTCTGTGGGAAGCCAAGGCTTAGGGCTGTTCCAGGGAATGCGTCTGGGAGCATTTTCAGATCAGCAGCAGAGGATAGGTGCTCTACGGTTGACCTCTATAGTTCATAATTACTTTGTTGCCACTTCCATTTTATGGTAAATGACATTCAAGCACTTCATATCAGTTTGTTCATAGGTGTCAAGAACATGCATCTATTTTCCAGTGACATGATCATTTCGCTATCCTTCATGTGGGTGTTTCTACTACAAAATCAGGAGTGTAGCTATTTTAATTCTTTAAAATAGGCCCTTGACAAGGTACACAACCCTTTTCATTTGTGATCAAATTTGCATCACGAAATTGCATATTTCTCAGGAATCACCTTGCTCTGTGGTGTTTTGCTTTAACTGCTAACAACAATAGTAAAAGTTTAGCTCATTGAAACTGTATTGTGCTGCACTGCAGGTATTTCTTTGATCATTCAATGTTGCATTATGATTGAAGCAAGCGACTTGTGTTGCTCTTTCTCGACACAGAGCACGCCTCGTCACCAGCTTCTTGTATGCAAGCCAGCGGCCCATCCCATGTTCAGGTTATAGAGCCGGAGCAACAAGAATTGTTGGTTGTTTACATCTGATATGAACCTTCAAGTCTCGTAGAATGCAGTTTTAGAGGTGTGAAACTTGATCTTATTTATTTGCTTGCTTGGGGTTACATGTCCATGATGATGGTGCCATCAATGGTTGCCGGTTGGGGAAGGACGAGAGTGCGTCCTCGGTGGTCACCATGGGCATGGACGCCGATGCCAGCCGTGACACGACCTCGAGGGGGCGTTGGCAGACTCGCAGCGTACCCTGACACTCGCTGCTGCCACGGCTGTGGTGTCGATGATTGCCCTCGTCATTGGAGTCACGGCCATGCTTGTCGGAGGCGGGGTGCCAAATGATGCGGGCGATCTCGAACGTGGCTGTGGGAGAAGTTGGCTCCTGTGAGGTTGAGGCGGTCGATGCAGTGAGGGTACTTGTGATTGAGGTGGTGGAGCTTCTTGATGAACTCTTTTTTTTATCCATGGCAGCGCACGGGCTTTGAACTAGTATTTGATAAAGATTTAAATTAGAATGTGCAATACATAATATAAAAGACATCTCAGAAGGATTTGTAGTTACATATTGTGGCATGTAAATCTCGTACCATTATTTGTTTCCTGAAGAAATTTTCCTTGAAGGATTAAATATTTTAAAAGTTTAAATACACCATTCCTAAAAGGACAGTGACCCGTTGAGACCCAATAGACAGTAAAATGAAGAATGCAAACACCAGAAGTGTGCCAAATAAATTATATGCAGTTTACGAGAATTACTAGAAGTATACAGATACACTCGTGCATATGTAGCTACCATATATAATATCATTTATATGTTTATATTGACAATATCCTCATCACCCAGAAGTTATGAATGGTGTTTGTGGCAACTGTATTCCCCACTATATGCCAGATTATTAGACTAGTTATATGTTTTATTATATCACGATTTAGCCAGTGAAATTATCCATGAAAGATACCTAATAAATCTCCAAAGGACCTTGGCTAATATCAAAATAAGAAAGAAAGTTGCAATTAATTAAAGCCTGAAGCTTTATGAGGCATTACTAGAAGTTATATGCAACTGCAACTATATTGACTTTTATGTTCTATCAAAAACCATATGACTCGTATTGCATAATTATATAAAAATTATGGAGAATGATAGAATATGAAAGCTTCACTCCCAATATGTAAATTCTCAATGTTCTAAAAGAACAAAATGGTACATGTCTAGAAGGCTAAATATTGTCATCAGGGGGAGTATGTACTAGAATTTCATAATCTTTTATTATTGTACTTGAGAGTCATAAAAATACTTTGAAGGTATTGAAAATATAATTGGAGTTATTCTATGTAATCCTAAATATATTTGTTGTAATCTTTTTTCTTTAATGTGTTTTCCTGCAGTATAATCATATAAGGTATTTAATGAGACAACTAATTGCAAATGTAATTTGCGATTGCAATGTATTCTTTTTTCCATTCTTTTTTTCCCACTGGGTTTTTGGAAGGAGTTTTTAATGAAGCATGTGCAAATCGCAACATATTCTTGAAGAATTCAGCATGGAACATTTGAAAGATGTGTTGAGCTCAGGGGGAGAGCGTCTCTGAATAATAAGTAATAATATTTGATCCTAAAGGTCATAAACTTTAGGATCTCGAAGATCATATAGTCCTGAAGATATTGTTGTACTCTTTTCCTTAGTGAGCTTTTCTGAAGTTTTTCACATAAAGTTTTTAACGAGGCAACAAATATAATAACAACAACCATGTACTCTTTCTTCATATTTTTTTAATTGGGTTTTTTTGAGTTTTAATGAGACATGAGTTAATCATGGTATTTGCCCAAGGGAGAGTGTTATGAATCTTCTAGTGGGATATAATGCAATAGTGGGCTCATACCAAAGGTCATGGCCATAGCAAAGGTCATGGTGGCAATGCCAAAAGTCATGAAGGTTATCTCTAATCTTCTATATATATGAGACCATTTGTACACTTACAAGATGATGAGAAAGAGACTGGAAGCTCCACCTATATCCGTGTTCTTGTGTGTCTCTTAGGATATTGGGCAGGGAAACGGTTCTTCACATCTGCTCACGTCTCTTTCTTGGGATCGTGCATGGGAATGGATTCTGGTGGATACATAGTAAAAACTATTCTTAACAGGTCTTCCGATTACGAGCCGATCGTTCATATCAGACAAGTAGCATTTACAAGAAATGCTTAAATTTGTCTTTTCAATATGAAAAATAATTTCTTTCTGTCTACATTGAATTTTAACATCATATTTAACTATTTATCTTACTCAAAAAATTTATTCAAATGTATAAAATTATTAATCAAATTCTAAATACCTGCAATGTTAAAATATTATAAATATCATATTTATCATATTTTTTGAACAAAATGAATTATCAAAGATACCATTAAAGTTAATAGTATCAATATTTAAAACCAGTGGGATTGTATTGTACGCTCTTAGGGCGTGTTTGGACACTGACGACGCATGCCGCGCCGCAGCTGCGGCTGCGCCAAAAGTGCGGCGCCGAATTCCAGCGCCAGACTTTTGGCGAGGTGTGGCTTACGAAATGAACTAGCGGGCTGCGATGAAAGTTTGGCACGCCGAAGTTGTGGCGGCAAGCAAACAGAGTGATGGCGTGCTGTAACTGTGGCGCGGCGTGGTGTGGCGTGATTCAGCATCAACCAAACGTGCCATTAAAGCCAGAAGTGTTTTCCGGTGTGCCATGTTCGACTCAGAAACAAAGCAGTGCACATGAGCCAATACAATGGCATCTTACTGTACCGGTCAAACACGAGTTTTTTCAAGATTGAGCTTGGCACGTTTTGTATTAAGAGAGAAGAAAGAATAAGTATAACATGACCCCTCACACGATCTAGTTACAAACTAAAGACTAGTAGCCAACAAAGTGCGACCATACAAGGAACCTTGCCTAACACCAAACACGCTCATCGTTCATGGTTTTAGCTGCAACTACATGCACCAACGAACGACGGTGCCTGAAAACTCTAGCATTGTGCTCGAGGCAGAGTGTCCAAAGAACAAGAATGACTAGAGAGTCAAAGGAACTACGACATGCCTTAGTAGCATGTTTCCAGTTGGTGAGCCACCAATCCGTGATCCTCTCATCTGAGTGAGGGCGTAGCGCTTGCCACCCACAATGCCGTAGAATGTGGAACCACACTTCTCTACTAAAAACGCACGTGAGGAGAAGGTGGTCGATTGTTTCTGATGCTTGATCACAGAGGGCGCAAGAACCATTGTTCTGCAATCCGTGACGCTGGAGCCGATTGGAAGTCCAACATCAGCCATGGAGCACTAACCAAACGGAAAAGCGGCCTATACTTGGAGCCTTGGTCTTCCACAGTTGTGATGCCTCACACACCGCTGACTGCCCGATGAATAAGGCTTGGTAGGCGAAACTTGTTGAGAACTCTCCTAAAGTTAGTTTCTTCATGTGACTTGCAGCACACAACAAATGTTGGACTGCTGACCGACTAGCGAGAAGAGGGATGGACCACCTTGAAGCTTGCCCTCTATGTGATCAGGAGGAAGGAGACTCTAAACCACTTGTTAACTTCTTGTGTGTTCAGCCGTCAATTCTGGTTCTTCTTTCTCCATCAAGTGGGGTTGCAGGGTCTCTCAGCCGAGTGAGACAGTGTTTGATGAGTGGTGGCGACGATCCAGCTTGTTGCTTCAAGGTCGGGCAAGGCAAGGGCTGAATTCAATCATTATGCTTGCAGCATGGACCTTATGGAAGCACTGCAACCGTTGTGTCTTTGATGGGGAAGCTCCCAACTTGGCCAGGGCTTTAACTTGCGCTGGAGAAGAGCGGCATCTTTGGCAGCTAGCCGGGGCTCATGGGGTGTCCTTTCTAGTAAACCCATTGCCGGGGGTTAGGCTTGTGTGAGTGCTGTGGGTCATGGTTATTCTTAGTGTAAAAGGCGCGAATGTAATTTTATTGTACTGTTTCAGGGTTCCACCCTTTTTTTTCTTAATATAATGATACGTAGCTCTTCTGCATGTTCTAGAAAAAAATCTGCATTTTAGAAGACCGGTTACTTCTAAGATTATAGACTGGAACAAGATGGTAGCCAAAGTCGAGTTCATAACTTTGACAACACAACTGGATACTTTTAAATGGAACTTACAATCAAACTTTTTTTTTGTTAGTTCGATGTATAATGTAATTCTGTTAAGAGATAAATTATAGTAGTGTTAAGAAGTTATGGAAGATGAAATGCCTCTAAAAATAAAAATATTCTTGTGGTACCTACGAAAGAGGATTATCCTCGTAAAGGCAACCTGGTTAAGCACAATTGGAAAGGAAGCGTAAAGTGCATCTGTAACCAAGATGAAACTATACATCACTTATTCTTCCAATGTCACATAGCTAGATATATTTGGCATATTATGGAGATTGCAACTGAAATTCCAAAACCCAATAATATGAGACATATTTTGAATGGATGGATTATTTGTATATAGAAACAAGAGCATAATCCTTGTAGGAGTTGCTGCTATGTTCTGGTCTATATGGTTATGTCAAAATGATATAGTCTTCAACAAAATTCTATGATGTCTTTATTACAAGTTATCTTTCGGAACACATATTGATTTCAATTCTGGAGACTACTATAAAGAAAATCATGCAGGGAGGATATTGTGAAGACATGCCACAGACTAAAGTCATAGCGATACCAATCTTCGCCAACCACGGATGGTCCCAACATGCTAGAATTGAAGCTCCATGATGTGTTGAAGTTGTAATCTTTTCTTTTTGTTTGCTTTGATTTTGATTCTCGTTGGTTTCTCATACCGTAAGCTTTCAGATATTGGCCACATGCACTGGTCCAAAAGGCTGGATCAGATGGACTTGTGGATTGCACTTTACCCTGACCTTTTTTTTTTCTTTTTTATCTGAAATGACACCCTGACCTTTCTTCGAGTCCAGAGGAAGGTTTTGGAAACCGTTTTGGTTTCGAAAACCGTCCGGCAGCGGTTTGGCAAAGTGCTACAGTAAACCAAAAAAAATCAGACAAATTCGAAAATCAAAATTTTCAGAGAAAACCACTCGGTTTTTTCGGTTTACCAATCGGTTTTTCTGGTTTATTGACCAGTTTTTTTGGTTTACAATTTTTGAATTTGAAATCAAATATGTTTGAGCATTTTTTCACCGGTTTTTCCAGTTTACCGCTAGGTTTGATCGGTTCACCGACCGGTTTTCAGATTTTCTATTTTTTTGAATTTATTAAACCGAAAATCGGTCAACTGGTGAAACCGCCGGACTGGTTTCATCGAAAACCTTGAAAACTGGCTAGTTTTCACTGGTTTTGTAAACTTTGGCCCAGAGTACTATGATGCAGTAGTTTTTAATGTCCTGGAGGTCTTCAAACTGCAGACCCATGGAGGAAACAGTCCTGCTATGCTCAAGATCCCTCTTCCACCCATCACCTGATCCGGAACTTAATGGAACGTCTGGGGAAATAAAACCTAAAGGTGTCATCGGTGAAGCTGCCGGTGGCTTCGTTGCACCGAGTAAATGGATGTTATTGCATTAAGCAATGGAATCCTCCTCCCACTGGTGTCTAGCTTGCAGCCGGTTCCATGGTGGCAAAAGTGTGTAGTATGCGCCATGGTAGATGTTTATCAGTTCCAACAGAACATGAAATCCCAGCATGTTTCAATGGGATTTTGACACGCTAGCAGCTTGTTGGATATTTGGCAGCAAGGTCAGGCTTACTAATCAAAATCCCAGCACGTCCGAAAAATATCCAACAAGTTGCTAGCGTGTATGTCCCACCACTACTACAATAGAGGCCTTTGGTGTCACTTGTAAATTTATAGCAATGTCAGACATATATAAAAACCGGCACTACAGTTCCAAGAGGCCTTCCCACGTTATGATCTGACACGAATATGCAACTAACAGTGTCGGACATTGTTAACAGTCTGCCTTCCACAACGAAACAAAAACTTCAAGCTCGTTGGTTTTGGAAGTATTCAAGAGGTGACCTGACGCTGGCATAGCATCGATGATGACAATTGAAGTGTAATTATGCAACCTTGACTCAGTGGATGTTTGAAATTTCCAACCAAACACTGCCAATATCAAGATTCAAGAGAACTCCATTCAGTAGAGGCAAGCCTGGCTGTCACGTATGAATGCCGTGCAGGAAAATGCACAAACAAATGGCAAAAACAGCAGCATCACACGTTCCGCCGCCTCTATCGACTGGGTCTCCGGCTCGTCAGTCTTCGCTGGTCTTTGTTTTCGGGCCTGAACAATAGTGTCTGCTTGACAATTTGAGCATCACGCACTGGTCTTTGTTTTCGGGACTCATGGTTTGATATGAAGAGTAGTGCAACTCAGAGCCCAGATTCCATGGTTTGATATGAAGAGTAGTGCAACTCAGAGCCCAGATTCCGCAATGATTCTTGGTAAGGAAGCTTATTTCCTCGTGGCAATATTTGGCCGTTAATACATCAATTTCTTTTCGATGATTAATGGTCCTTCTCGGGTTATTATAGAGCAGGTATATTGAATGTGCCGCTAAGTTGGTTCCAATTTTTATGTTCTTGTTTTTGCATGTTGTTTAAGGGGAAACTGATGGGTGAATATTTATTTTTTGCAACTGTTTCTTTGTACCCGTGAACCGTGAAGTTGTGATTCAGGAGCATTAGCTGATGCTCTCTCACTCATTGCTGTTACCTTGGTCTTTTTTCCCTTAATCTGTCCATCAATCTGATCTTTCCCCCTTCTTTGTGCGTGAAGGCAATGTTTGCCTTAGTAACATTTTTTAGAAAATGGAATATCATTCCCGCCTCTGCGTTTCCGCATACAGCGTTGTTTGCCTAGTAACATGCTAATATGTTTCTATGTTACTACTAATGTGTTGCGATAGAATAAGCTTGTAAGGATTTTTTTATTTTTTATTATACAGAATTAGTAACTTTCTAACTTTTTTTTACTTATAATTTTGTGTGGTTTTGTTACTAGTCCTGTTGGTAGAGCCTTCTATTTGATTCATATATATGCTTAGAGCTGGAGCATCAGTTTATTATTGTTCATATTTCGTTGATCTTTTCGCTGAAAATGCAATGCTTTTTTGTACTTATTGCAGATCCAGCTCGTATTATCTGAGTCTCCCATTTTCAGCGAACAAAGACTACAAAAGTACCGTCCCAACCGACCCAAATTTTTTTGACATTTTCTTGTTCAGAACTCCAACAAGAAAGGTCCAAGTTTCTAGTCTGACGCAAGCAGATCCAAAAACTTATGTTGTTAAGACACCCGCCGCAACAATGGTGCACCAAACCGTGTTAGTTATCCTCAAATGCCTCACATTGCTCTGCTTCCTGTTACTAGCCGTGGCGGCTAATAACAACTCCTCCGCTTCTAATCAGATCCGCCTAGATTGCGGAGCCGCCTCTACCCAGCCAGGCCTTGACTCTGATAATAGGACATGGGACAGTGATAATGATTCCAAATTTGCACCATCACTGAAAGGCGTTATGGCCACTGCTTCATACCGAGACCTTAGCTTACCGTCCAGAGTTCCGTACATGAGTGCTCGTGTCTTCACTTCAAATTACACTTATTCCTTCCTTATTAGAACAGGTCGCATTTTTGTGCGGCTCTACTTCTATCCTAACACTTACGGCACATATACTCCTGCAAATGGCTTCTTTGGTGTCACAGCTGGCAATTTGACTCTCCTAGATAATTTTAATGCTTCCGAAAATGCTTTGGCAACAAATTCTCCCTTCTTTTTCCGTGAATACTCCATAAATACTACTTCAAAGAAGTTAGACCTCACTTTCGCTCCATCGACTCACCAGACTGGTACTTACTCATTCATCAATGGGATTGAGATTGTGCCCACACCTGACCTCTTTACGACACCAACAACAGCAAATGGTGGAAACCCAGATCCATTCCCCATTGATCCTTCATGGGGCTTCCAAACAATGTACCGGATCATTGTTGGGGGACCGCACATCTCTCCACAGGGCGATGTTGATTTTTACCGCACATGGGAGGATGATATGAATTACATATATGGCAAAGGGGTTACATTTGGGAAAGACAGTAATGTTACTATCGAGTATACAGCCCGTGTGCCAAAATACACTGCCCCGGCTGATGTCTATGCATCAGCACGGTCAATGGGGACAAATACACGGCTCAACATGAAGTACAATCTTACATGGATTTTTACTATCGATGCGGAGGCATACTACATTATGAGATTCCATTTCTGCGAGATCCAGTATCCAATAACCAAGATGAACCAGAGGACGTTCTTCATCTACATCAACAACCAGATAGCCCAGAAGCAAATGGATGTCATCGAACGGAGCAATGGGATCGGTAGAACAGTGTACATGGACTATGTTGTTCTCACAACTGGTTCTGGAATCTCAGATTTGTCGGTGGCAGTTCACCCTGATCTTTCAACACATCCAGAGTATTATGATGCAATGTTAAATGGACTTGAAATCTTCAAGATTCAGAACCTCGCAAATAACAGTTTTTATGGACTGAGCCTTCCCCTTCCATTACCTAATGTGGGACCTAGTGACATGCCTGGTGGAAGAAAATCAAAGGTGGCTGTTACAGTGGCCGTCCGTGTGGGCGTTGGTGGCTCTGCTTTAGTATTATTGACCACTTGCATTGGATTGTGCATCATATGCAGACGAAAGAAGGTAATGGAAGGTGGCAGTCGCACATTTAGTGATGCACCAATGATGCACCAAACCTTGTTAGTTATCCTCAGATGCCTCACACTGTCCTGCCTCATGTTTCTAGCCATGGCAGCTGATAACAACTCCACCGCTTCTAGCCAGATCCATCTAGATTGCGGAGCCTCTACCCCCCCAGGCCTTGACTCTGATAATAGGACATGGGCCAGTGATACTGATTCCAAATTTGCACCATCACTGAAAGGCATTCCGATCACTGCTTCATATCAAGATCCTGGATTACTTTACAAAGTTCCGTACATGACTGCTCGTGTCTTCACTACAAATTACACTTATTCCTTCCCTGTTAGTTCAGGTCGCATTTTTTTGCGACTTTACTTCTATCCTAACACTTACGGCACATATACTCCCGCAAATGGCTACTTTGGTGTCAAAGCTGGCAATTTGACTCTGCTAGATAATTTCAATGCTTCACAAAATGCTTTGGCAACAAATGTTCCCTTCTTTTTTCGTGAATACTCCATAAATACTACTTCAGGGTTGCTAGACCTCACTTTCGCCCCATCGACTCTTCATAACAGCTGTTATGCATTCATCAATGGGATTGAGATCATGCCCACTCCTGACCTCTTTTCAACACCAACACCAACAATAGCAAATGGTGGAAACCCAAATCCATTCCCCATTGATCCTTCATGGGCCTTCCAAACAATGTACCGGCTCAATGTTGGGGGCCAGTACATCTCTCCACATGGAGATATTGATTTTTACCGCACATGGGAGGATGATATGAATTACATATATGGCAAAGGGGTTACATTTGGGAAAGACAGTAATGTTACTATCGAGTATACAGCCAGTGTGCCAAAGTATACTGCACCGATTGATGTCTACGCGTCAGCACGGTCAATGGGGACAAATGCAGAGATTAACCTGAACTACAATCTTACATGGTCTTTTAAAGTTGATGCAGGGGCGTACTACCTTTTGAGATTCCATTTCTGCGAGATCCAGTATCCGATAACCAAGAGTAACCAGCGAATGTTCTTCATCTACATCAACAATCAGAAAGCCCAGCAGGAAATGGATGTCATCGCACAGAGCAATGGAATCGGAAGAACAGCGTATAAGGACTATGCTGTTCTCACAACTGGTTCTGGTCAGGTGGATTTGTGGGTCGCACTTCACCCTGATCAGCCAGAGTATTATGATGCAATACTAAATGGACTTGAAATCTTCAAGATACAGAACCTTGCAACTAATAGTCTTGCTGGACCCAACCCTCCCATTCCATTGCCTAATATAGGACCTAATGAGACACCTCGTGGAAGAAAATCGAAGGGTGCTGCATCTGTGGCCATCGGTGTAGGCATTGGTGGCTCTGCTTTAATATTGATCGCCTGCATTGGTTTGTGCATCATTTGCAGACGAAAGAAGGTATCAAAGGATTCTGGTAAATTTGATGACGGTCGCTGGACTCCTCTCACCGATTATAGCAAGTTGCGATCAAAAATCTTAGGAAAGATGACCGCTAGTGGCAGTCGCACATCAACATTGCCATCTAATCTTTGCCGGCATTTCTCATTTAGTGAAATCCAGACTGCCACTAACAATTTTGATCAGGCATTCCTCCTTGGCAAAGGTGGGTTTGGGAATGTGTACGTTGGAGAAATAGATAGTGGGACAAAGGTGGCAATCAAGCGTGGCAACCCAATGTCTGAGCAGGGTGTCCACGAGTTTCAAACCGAGATTGAGATGCTGTCACAGCTCCGTCACCGCCATCTTGTTTTCTTGATTGGGTATTGTGATGATCTGAATGAATTGATTCTGGTGTATGACTACATGGCTCATGGAACTCTTAGAGAGCATTTGTACAACACCAAGAAGTCACCTCTGCCATGGAAGCAACGTCTTGAGATCTGCATTGGTGCAGCTAAAGGGCTACATTATCTGCATGACAGTGCCAGGCAAACAATCATCCATCGTGACGTGAAGACTGCCAATATTCTATTGGATGACAAGTTAGTTGCCAAAGTTTCAGACTTTGGGCTGTCCAAGACAAGCCGAAACGTTGATGACACCCATGTGAGCACTAGGGTGAAGGGCACGTTTGGTTATCTTGATCCAGAGTACTTTCGAAGAAACCAGCTCACCCAAAAATCAGATGTCTACTCTTTTGGAGTCGTTTTGTTTGAGGTTCTGTGTGCACGTCCTGCAGTGAGCACTAACCTTCCGGATGAGCAAGTGAGCTTGCGCGACTGGGCACTGTCTTGTCAGAAGAGAGGTGTACTCAATGAAATTATTGACCCTAACCTCCAAGGGGAAATAAATCCTGAATGCTTTAGAATTTTTGCAGAAACCGCTGAGCGATGTGTTGCTGATAGTTCCATGGATAGGCCATCGATGGAAGATGTACTTCAGAATCTCCAGGTCGCTCTGCAACTACAGAACAGTACAAGGGATAATAGAAGCTATGCTGAGACAACATCATCCCTCATGAAGACCTGGGTAGCCTCATCAAATCCAAGAACTGACTCAACAATAAGTGTTGAAGGACAAAGAACCATCTTCTCGCATATCGCACATACTGAAGGTCGATGACCATGAACTTCAAGGGGCGATCTTGTGGTGAGATGTCACTTAGTTGTTTAATTTGTAAGGGCTATATATGTTCTGGTGAACTTGTAAAAAGTTTGGGTTTGTGCTTCCTCATATTTTCTGGTGACGCTATGCATTTTGCTGGAAACAAGTTTTAATTGTTGACAATTTTGATATCACTGTGCCAATCAAAATCCATATTTCTATGCCACAAGTACTACTTATTATAAATAAAATAAATATGTGGAGGCAATGGTCAATGCAGAGCTCTCAGCTGTATCTGGCAATGGTCAATGTAAGAGGCATCCATACTGGTTTATAGCATTATAGGTAGAATTTTCTGCTTGATTCGTGGCATTATGAAATTTCAAAAGTCAAAAACAACTGATATACTCCATGTAATACGGGCCATTTCATAAACTAAACTGGCCTGTATTATATGTTAGGTGAAAATTGAATACTCCATCCATCCTAAAATAAGTGACATTTTTAATTGAAATCAACATTTGAGCATTCATCTTATTCAAAAGAATTATGAATTTTTTTAATAAGATGAATAGTCAAATAGATGTCTAAAAATCTAAAATGCAACTTATTTTGGGAGGGAGTAGAATTGAAATTTGATTAATCAAGTGTATACCATTACAATTTTGCATAATTCGAGATATGACATTGTGACACACGTCATTGAAATAGATGCACCCTGTCATTGACACTGTGGTTGTATATTTCAAAACTCATAAAATTATACTGGCATATATCTAACCATCACATAGAAATTCGGTCCAATCTTATCTGATCTGGCCCTCTCCACAACTGTTCAAATTTTCAGCTTGTTACCAGGCCTAATCAGAGGTCTTTGAAGTTATGTATTATCCTTGTTTTCTATTTTTAGAACATGTTTGTTCTCATACAGAGGAGAGAATGAAGGGTGTGTTTGGTGGCATGGATAAAGCTTATCCAGTCTTTTAGATGCTTGGTTCACTGTTAGCTAGGTGGAGTCATCCAAATTTAAAGAATATTCTTCGTTTATACTAGATGAGTTGTCAGATTTTTTTTTTGCTAGATGAACCCATCTGCATTGTCTAAACATGCTTGTTAGTAATATGATTAATAGTTATGATATTTTATTGTTAACTAATATTTATGATACGTAATAAATAAAAATAGATTTTTAACTGGTAAGATAATGATTGCATATTAGTGAGATTAACATATTTTTATGTTATTCATTTCTACATTAGTATTAATATTGATAAATATTATAACCTAATAATATATAATTATTTTTTACAATAAGTTGTTGATTATCCTTATTCAGACACGTATCCAATCAACCAAACAAAACAAATAGATATCTCATCAATCCTACCAAACAGTTGGACAGTACAATACCATCCATTATTATTCTCCAACCAAAAACATCTTAAGTCAAATAACATTTCCATCGATCCCCACGTAGAATAATATATCAGTTAAGGATAAGTTTTGTTTTTGAGATCAATTGAATATCGGGAATCAATTTCTGATCTAATTTCCTCCAAACTGGTCGAGCTTCCTTTGGGCCAAGAGGTCTGAATAGCCAAGTATTTTCTCACAGGTAAGTGCTTCCAGCGCGAGGGAGGATTTAGCAGCCGCGCAAGCAAACTTACCATTTCTCGCCGTATGAACCAGAAGTTTGGAATACTGTTAGGGTATGTTTGGCTCCCTAGAATCTACATGAATTGAATCAAATTCCAAAGCTTAACCTGTTTGGAATCCCATGGAATTGAAATTATGATTTCAGTCCGTGGCCCAAATCGAAGACTTGCTTCACTTTCCAACCCAAACCGAGAGAAACGCTCAGAATCCTCTCCACCTCGCGTCCATGCTCAACTCGCAACCGCGCCTCGCCACGGGAAGGAGCACGCAGTCACAAGAGAGAGCACGCCGGGGGGAAGGAGTGGCGCGTGCACCGGAGGAAGTATCCGCGCTCGCGCCGTAGGAGAGACCTGTGCATGCCCAGGGAGGATCTACGTGTGCCCCGTGGGAGAGATCCGCTGCCGCTTCTCCCATCCGTAGCTACCTGACGGCAACTACGTGACGGCAGCCTCCCTGCCGCTGCTTCTCCCATTCGCAGCAGCAGCCGTGCGTGGCTGATGCAGAGGAGGAGGTCAGCGTCAAGGGAGAGACAGAGCACATTGACAGAGAAGCTCGATGTGGGATTCCCGAACTGGAAGGGCAGCAGCGGCATGGGAAGAACTAAGACCATGACCCAGACCCGTGTTGACTCCTGTGCCATCTTCTCCTCTCCTCTGTTGTCCTCTGATGAACGAACGAGTGGATGCTTTGGTGTCTTGTGAAGATGTCAGCCTGTGCTGATTTCTTCTGTTTTACCTATGTGCTTGAGGATAATTCTGTACATATTGATCCAAACAACAATTTGATTTTGATTCCAAGAATTTAATTCGGAGAACAATTAAACAAGAAAAATGGCATTGAATACATTTCCATCCAATTCAATTCTAAACAATCAATTTCTTGAAATTTATTTTCTAGATATTGATTCAATTCAGAGGATCCAAACATGCCCTTAGTGAAATTGCTAGCTAAGAAAGCGTCAGGTCCGATGGTTTTACAGGCACTTTGTTTAGAACATGTTGCCACATAATAAGACCAGAGGTCATGGCTGCCTTTGACTGCATTTTCAACCTCAACATGGGCCCGCTGCCCAAGATGAATGAAGCACTGCTCACTCTGCTCTCAGAGGTCTCGGAATCACCAGGTGTTTTTTTAGCTCATCAGCTTTGGGGCCGTTTGGTTGCCCGAATCAAAGCTGGTCTAGCTGACCACATGCAGCCAGCTGGTGATTGGTTGGCTGTATGGGCGCCGGAGCCTTGCTCTGTTTATGCGAGAGAGGTTCCTCAACCTGGCTCATTGGAAACATGGATGCAATCCATTTCTGGTGAGCCAGGCTTAGTAAATAATTAACTATTAATTAGTATATATTTAATAATATATAAATAGTTTGATTTATATTAATGTTTAATATAATGTATTATGTAGCATGCTATTTATTTAAATTAATGTTAGTCTTGTTGAATATTTCTGTTAATTTTAAAATAATATATTATATACTCATGCAGTTAAACAAACACGATTTATTCTCGGCTCCTTACTTGCAACCAACCAAACATACTACTCGCTGCGTCTCTTTTTATTTAATGTTTTAGAAGTGAGCACGGGAATTAAAATGAGTGAAAAAGATAACATGTGCTGAAAACAAGGAGATAAAAGATAGAGATAGAGATATCTCAATAATAGAAAAAGATGTATTAGAATGCGAGGATGACAAGTAAATTAAGAAAACTTGAGGAAGTTAGAATGACAAGATATGGGGGAGTATCTTGTATGCATCCAGCCAGGCTACGATGAATCTGTCTCACAACATACGAGCTAGACTGAGTCATCCAGGCAATCAAACAGACCCTTACTTCACTCGTTTGTCAAATTGGTGTCAAAGTCTTGGCCCTTAGGCTTTCTTGACACATTAACGATCTAGTTTCCGATGTGTTGCATCCAAGATAACTTACACTACGTGCGCAACTTAGCGAGGGCCTATCACAGAACAAAGAAACCAGTCCTGCTCATGAAACTTGACATCTCAAAAGCTTTTGACTCTGTCTCCTGGGCATATCTTCTTGAGTTTCTAGAAAAGCGTGACTTTCTATCCAAGTGGCGCAACTGGTTAGTCTTGATCTTTGCCTCCTCGTCCTCCTCAGTACAGCGGAATGGAATTCAAGGTCCATGGATCAAGCATGAGAGATGTCTCTGACAAGGCGCTCCTCTGTCTCCATATCTTTTTATCCTTTCGATTGATACCTTGAAGAAAATCATTGATATAGCAACACAAGAAGGCTTCCTATCACCTCTCAGAGTTTGAATGGCAGTACTGAGGCTCTCAGTCTATGCGGACGATGCTGCAATCTTTGTCAACCCTCTGCAAGCTTATGTTAATATAGTCATGGAAATATTGCAGCGTTTTGGAGATGCCACTGGTCTGCGCATCAATGTGGCCAAAAGTTTAGTGGCTCCTATCTGTTGCTCTGATTTGGATTTGAATGACATCTTACATCACTTCAGTGGAAACCGGACATTTTTTCTAGTCACTTACTTGGGGCTCCACTGTAGGCCATTGTTGACGCCGAAAAGATCCAGATCAGCACACCATGCGCACGTCCGTGTTCGGAACAACGGGATCGCCTGACCACGATCACAACAGCACCTGAAAGATCAAGCTCGAGGGGGACCCTATCGGAGCAAGATCTTCCTAAGGTTGACCCGGGCTCTGCAGGGCTAGCCGGATCGCCTTCATTCGCTGCCGGGACGAAGGAAGAATAGAAATTAGAGTTTGGAAGAGAGATAGGATAAAAGGGATAAAAGTAAAGACATATTGTTGACGATTGGAGGGGGGTTTCTCAATCGGCCTTGGGCCTCTTTATACAGAGGTGAGATAGTCTTATCCTGTGGAGAAACAAATCCTAACAAATCGGAACCGAATCGGATCTGATCTACATTCAAAACTACCAAAAACCGACATTTTTGGACACTCTAGTAATGGGCCGGAGGCTCCGGGACCCGGATACTCCAATAGAAGGCCGGAGACTCCAATGGGGTGAAAATTCGGCTCCAGAAAGGGTGTTATCGGAGTCTTCGGTCAATTACCAGACACTTCGGTGGTCTAAATTTTGCCTCCAGAAAAGGTGCTGCCGGAGTATCCGTCACAATGTCGGAGTCTCCTTCCCTGTCACAGGCATATTTGCTAAGGACATAGTTTCCTCATCCGGCCTCCAATTTAAGTGATCCATATATCCGTTTCAATCATCTCGGTAAGGGCTACATCTTGGAACATTCAAATAACTGATTTGGCTTCATCATAATGTCTTTTTAAGAACTTCTTTCATTATTTAGTCAATCTCTTTGAAAATATCTCCCACGTCTAAAAAACATATTGAAAAACAATTCTTGTGAAATAATCAATTATTGGACGGAACTTAGATATTTTCGGCCATGTTCGGTCTCCAAACCGGAACTTCCCATCTTCTTAGAGTGTAATTTTTAGGTGTCAACATATGCCCCCTATTTTTTGGCTAAGCTATCATGCCAAAAATATTCTAGTTACCAAAATTGCTCAAGTATGATGCTAAACATATTTGGAATTGATATATCTAATAAAAGCTAGTGATAGATGAAATAATATTCTATCAACTATAACATTATGTTTGACCATATCAACTAAATATTTCATCTTTTTGAACATTGAAGTTCAATCTAATGGCAAAAATCCTTGTGTGGCCCTAATGGACACCCATACATATTACCCTTTGGTAAATACCAATTAATATATTGATTATAATGGCATGGGAACCAAAGAGTATAATAAAACCATGGATGGTAGTCAAACATATTTAAATGTGCAACCTATGGTATATGCATTGCGGAATATATAATGAAGACCAATGAGGTATTTGCCAATGAGGTTGAGGTACCTTTTCTTTTGGTGATGGAGATCTCCTCCATTGGCTCTTTTTTTGGCTCGTTGATCTTATTGCTTTCCATTCTTTCAGCCTCCTTATATTTGGATAGAAGTTCATCAAAGGTAGGCTTGCTACTCACTTTGTTCTTTTTCTTAATACCTTGCCCCCCAACTGAATTTGACTTTTTTTTTCGGTTTCTTATCTAAATTATGCTCGGGGCAGAGTTTATAATTTATACTAGCTGATGCATTGATAATCAACTTTTCCTCAATTATCGTATCTAATTTTTCTCTAAATTCCTATCCTTCTTGACACGATAAACTTGTCTAATCACCCATCATTTAGTTTTATCGAAAGGCTGATTCTTTTGATCAAAACAGCCGTTTTGTATAGGTGGTGATCTATTCTTTGTTGATCCTCCATAAGAAATTGAATCTCGATCGAAATACATTAGAGGATGTGGCATCCACGAATACCATGGGAAATAAGAATAAGGTTTGCTATTGTAAGATCCCCAGGGTTGAGACATGGATGGCTCATAAGATGGAATCGTCATTGATATATAAGATTTATTCTATTGCTGATTCCTATGACCTATATATGGTGTTGGAATTGGGTTCTTTTGCATATAGCTTTTATATCGACTAGCATCTTTGGTATTCTTCTCTTTTTTTAGCACAAAGGTTTTCAAACTTCAGCCTTCTATTCTGATGCTTGTTCCGACATCTAGATTCAATGACTTTTCAAACATCAATCTCGGGTTTTTGGGCTTCAACAACTTTGATTGTTTCTTATTCTCATGATTTTCAGAAAATTTGGTTAGATTGGTCGCAAAACCAATTGGACCGACTTGTATGCTATTGTGTTGCCCCTGAGTGTAGTAATAGATGAATCTTTTACACTCATAATTGATTCGGCTTGCGATAGCCGAATTGGAGTTTTCTCCACTTGACTAACAATATCATTAGTTGGCTCTCATCGTAAGAATCAATAGTGAAATCCATATTAATATTAGCTGGCTTTTCAATAGCCGATTCAATATCAGATTTTACCTTTTTTGCAGATGATCATTGATTCGCTCGATGTTGCTTTGTCGATCCTTGTTGAAGCGTGGAAGGAATTTTTGGAGTTCTTGATCATCTCGCGCCTTCTATTATTCCTCTATAACTGTCCAGTGTTCTATGAATGCCTTTCACGCCTCTTCGAGAATATCATCAAATTTCATCGGGAAGATGTAGTCCTCATTGTCTTTGAAGCATATAATTGGAGAAGATTGACTCGGCTTTGATAAACTGAACCTTCTTCATCAGCGAAGTTGCCAAAAAGTGTGTTGACGCCAAAAAGATCCGGGTCAATGCACCAGATGCACGTCCATGTGTGGAACAACGGGATCGCCTGACCACGATCACAACAGCACCTAAAAGATCAAGCTTGGGAGGGACCTCGTCAGAGCAAGATCATCCTAGGGTTGACCCAGGTTCGGCACGTCAACCGGATCGCCTTCATTCACCGTCGGAACGAAGAAAGAACAGAAATTAGGATTTGGAAGAAAAATAGGAAAAATAGGATAAAAGGATAAAAGTAAAGACATATTGTTTGACGATTGGAGGGGGGGTCTCTCAATCGGCCTTGGGACTCTTTATATAGAGGTGGGATGGTCTTATCCCGTGGAGAAACAAATCCTAACAAACCGAAACTGAATCGGATCTGATTTGCATTCAAAACTACCAAAAACTTACATTCTCGGACGCTCCGATAATGGGTCGGAGGCTCCGAGACCCAGATACTTCGGTAGAAGGCCGGAGACTCCGATGGGGTGAAAATTTGACTCCAGAAGTGGTGTTATCGGAGTCTCTATTTAATTACCGGACACTCCAGTGGTTTAAAATTCACCTCCAAAAAGGGTGTTGTCGGTGTCTTCAGCACTGTTGTAGACATATTTGCTAAGGACATAATTTACTCGTTCGGTCTTTGATTTAAGTGACCCATACATCCGTTTCAATCATCTCGGCAAAGGCTACATCTCGGAACCTTCAAATCATGGATTTGGTTTCATCTTTATGTCTTTTCAAGCACTTCATTCATTATTTAGCCAAACTCTTTAAAAATATCTCTCACGTCCTAAAAAAACATGTTGAAAAACAATTCTTGCGAAATAATTATTATTGGATGGAACTTGGATATTTTTTGCCATGTTTGATTTGCCAAACCAGAACTTCTGTGAGCTTCATAACCTTTGAAGTCCCTAAAAGGTATGAATTACTTTTGGTGATTAGATGAACACCAAAGGTAACGGTTGTGATTGTAGGTTCCAACCCGCAAATCTCTACATCATGGTGGGTCTTCTCGATGAATGACAAAGGATGATCCCAAGAAGAGGAGTTTCGGGCGTCGGAGGACCAAAGTTAAGGACTAGCTAGAGAGTACATAGGACTGCGAGTACTATTAAGGGGGTCAAATCATTCGTCTCTTGTCATACAAGTATTAGGAGGTATGAATGCTCTTTGTTACCTTAGAAAGTACTAAAGATGGCAAAGCAAGCGAAGTTGAAGTCAAGACGAAGACCGCAGCTCAAGTTCAGTTTGTACAGTCACCGAACAGTCCGGTGAGCCCTGAGGAGTGAAGTCCAGAGAGAGCTACTCTCTAGAGTCGAGGTAAAGAAGTAACCGGATAGTTCGGTGGTGCAATGACCGGACAGTCCTGTGAGCCAAAAGCTAAAGTCCAGAAGAGGTGTCTCTAGAAGTCCAAAAGAGGAGGTCACTGGATAGTCCGGTGTCACAAGAAATGCATTCCAGAGAGGTTGTTTCCCTGGTCTATGAGAAATCAAGTCACCAGACAGTCCGGTGGGAGTAGTCACCGGACAGTCCGATGATTGGCGAAAGCAGTCAGGTTTATGACATCATGTTCGAATAGTTGTTTCTGGGCTTAAAGCCTATTTAAACCGTGGAGGGGGACGTTTTGCTGTGTGCATGAGGTCGAAATTGCTGGCGCAAACTTGTGAGAGGCCAAGGGACACCATCAAGAGAGCACAAGACAAGATTGGTGATCTTTTGTGCTAGTAGGAGAGTGATAGGAAGCATTTATACACTTCTAGAGCTCATGGGGCTTGAGAAGAGTGATATTTGCATATTACTCTTGGTCTTGGCAGCCTAAACCAGCTAAGAGTCGGTGTTCGAGCATCCGAGGAGATTGTAGAAGACGACGCCAAGTTTGTCGGCTGTTTTGGGTCCCCCCCTCTTGAAAGGGACACAAAAAGTGAGCGCCCGAGCCTTGGAGGCTTACTTTAGCGCTTGGGTATTGTGTGTGACAGCCGGGCCACTGGTGTCTTCACTCTGAGAGTGAAACGTACCCTTGTGAGTATCGTTTCGGGAACGACGAGAGGAACCAAGACTCGACGGGAGTGGTTCAAAGGGGATTAGGGGAAGGTAACTACCTTCCAAGACCTCAGGAAAAATCGTTGAACATTCTCTTGACTCTCTCTCTTTACTTTCCACATTTTATATTGTTGAGTAGAGTTGATAGGTTGCTTTGTTATTCTTCTTGGTGGCTATCGTGCTAGTGCTTGGTTGTTGTCTTTACTTTTCACTAGAATTGTTAGGGGTTTTGACCTACAAAATTGCATAGGTTGCTCTTGTTGTGTTTGAGTCTCATAGTTTAAGTTTGTAGCAATTTAAGTCCTATAAGTCCACTGATTCAACACCCGTTCTCGGTGTCCTTGATCTTTTCAAGTGGTATCAAAGCTAAGTGCTCATTTTCAGACTTCACCACCTTGAGTAAGGATGCCGAACGGGATGAAGAGTCCATCCTTATTCGATGGGGACGATTACTCATATTGAAAGGCTCGTATGGAAGCCTATCTAGAGTCAATCAATGAGAAAGCGTGGCAAGTGACCCAAAACGGTACAAATGAGAATGAGAGACTTGATCCTATCTATATCAAGTACAATGCAAAGACCAAAAATGCTATCTTTGGTTGCATATCTAAGAATGTATTTTCTAGGATCAATGCTTCTTGCACCGCTCATGAAACATGGTCTCAATTGCAAAACATACATGAGGGCTCCGTCGAGGTCAAGGAATAGCGTTACTATGTTTTTAAGAATAAATATGACTCTATCACTATGTTGCCACATGAAAAGGCTAACGATGTTTACTCTAATTTGCATGTAGTGGTAGAGGAGATCAACGCCTTGGGCCTCAAGAGCAAAATTGAAGATGTTGAGATCATGAGTAAGCTTTTGAGGTTGTTGCCGCCAAGCTACAATGCCATTGTCACGTGTCCCTTTCAAGCCAACTTGACTACTCTCACTGTGGATGTCATGCTTGGAAAGCTCATGGCATATAAGAGGTATATGTTGGGCACCTCCACCGACATGCAATTGTCCATGAATCTTGCCCTTCAAGTTGAAGAATCTCCAACTGACAAGAACAACAAGAAGAAGGTGGAGGATGATGAGAGCTATAATAAAGACCTTATACTCCTAATGAAGAAACTCTTTCGCAAGGGAAGACCCTCATGTTCAAAGCGGAACTCCGGATGCTTCAATTGTGGCAAGAAAGGCCATTTTACTAAGAAGTGTCCCGAACCCAAGAAGAAGAGAAAGGAGGCTACTAGTGAGAGTGAGGACGAAGAATACAAGCCCAAGAGAAAGTTAAAGAAGTTCTTTATCAAAGAGAAGAGAAAGAGCAAGGAGAAGAGAAAGTCCCCGCACAAGGCTTACATTATTGGTGAGTGGCTCATTGATGATGACAATTCAGACTCCTCTTCTATTGAAAGAGCTTGCGGGTATTGCTATGATGAGCTCCACCACTGAGCTACCACCACCACCTCTATGTTTGATGGTTCGAAGTTGTTAGGGCTACATGGATAGAGATGATGATCTTGAAAAAAAAAGAGGAGGACTATGATGATGATGATGCACCAAGCTATGATGATCTGTTCCTCATCCTTGAGAAGACCAACAAGACCATCATCAAGAAAAACAAGAGGATCGAGATGGTGATCAAGGAGCATGAAATAACGGTATTACGAGTTCGAGAGCTTGAAGGTGAGCTCAATGCTCTAAAGCACTCTCATGGTATTATACGTGAATCTTATGAGTCTCTTAAGAAGAAGCACGTAGAGCAAAATGAGAAGCATAACGCATTGGTTCTCACCCATGAGGCTCTTGATCTTGACTCTCTCTCTTAAACTCTCCTAAGCATTTAAATGTAACTTCTACTTCTTGCAATCTAACCCTCTCCAAGGAGAGTACTACTCTTGAGCCATCTATTTTGAAGGAATACATGAAGCTCAAGGAGGAGAGAGAGGCCGTGATAGATGATTTTGAGGGGCTTACTAGAGGAAAAAAATTCAAAAGGAAATCCTAAGCCGGAATCTTGTCAACAATCACAACTACAAGGGCCTAGGATCATATCCTTCCTTTATCAACATCAGCGGCAACGAAGATGAGATCTCCACTTGGATAGTCCCGCTTATGGCGGATGACTATTATTGTGAGAAGTGCTACCATGATAGACATCGCTCCAAGGATTATCCCAAGGTGAGCGAGCCTAAGATTATGCCTAACGCTAACCTTTTCTATGAAGATATGCACTACAAGCTCTTTAGGGCCAAGGGTGAAAAGGTGAAAGAAAGCCAAGCCGCTCGGACCGCCAAATGACAAGAGGATAATCAAGAAGATATGAGTCCCCAAGGTGATCATAGACCGAGAGAGGAAGTCTAAACTCTCTTGGGTTCCTAAGAAGAAGTGAAGGGACCAGGGTGGTGGACTGTGAAGAAAATTGAAGATTCTAGAAGTGCACCACATGTGATCGAGCTTCAACGTCAATCTACTCTTCAAGGAGGTGTTCTCTTGTACATAGTAGAGTAGGTTTCTTTTCTTGTCTTGCATGGAGATAGTATTCCTTCATGGACTAGATGTTTGCACTATCATGTATCACGTGTAAAAAGATAAAAGAAAAGAACAATAAAATTAGTCAACGCCTAACCATCTTGAGATATCCATAAGCACGTGGAAGAGCTTGAGAAGGTGGTTTGGGTATCTCAAGGCAATGCGGTGGGCTTATGGTGAATAAGCTTGAGATGGGCCAAACTTGTCGTTTAGTAGGTTTTTTATGCAATATCCTTAATTTGCTTGCATGGCATGCTTTAAGTTTCTTGCATTTAGCTATCTTGTCTTGCATGTATTGCATATAGCAACCACGGAGGAGGCGTTATCCTCAAAGAAAGTGACTACATTGCCCATACGAATTCACACACTCCTAAAAGAATAACTAAAGCAATTGTGAACGTCATGCCCATTGAACCCTATGTCTAACGGTCTCTAAGACTTCCACTTACGCGGACCGTGAACATGGGTTCATACATTCCCTTTTTAGCTTCTTCTCGTTTGGTTTTATTGCTCAATCTTATTACAATTTGTGAAAACTATAAAACCTTTGAGGATTATCTATTTGCAAAGGAGTGTTTGAGAGTTCTCTTTCTAAATAAGTGTGGTGTTTATTTTTGTTCTTCCGTGAGGACACTTGAATTGTAGGAAGAAATTCCTTGATTCTACGATTCTTTGAGGGCATCGGACATTCCGACGCCTTTACCGGACAGTTCGGTGACTATATCTTTGTGATCAATCACTTTGCAGAATCAAACAGACACCGACAATTCAGTGGGTTCACTGGACAGTTCGGTGACTGGAAGATAAAGTGAGTGCTTCTCTAGAATCGATTTTTGACAGCCACCAGGCAATCCGTCTGTTTCAGTGTTTTACTGCCAATTAACATGATTAATTGACAATTGCTGTACTTAGTGCCATATTGAGGTTCTCCCTCTCATATTTTGGTATGGCATTGAGTCTTTCTGTCGCTAGTGTCACAATTTGGATGCATTGCTATTAATTGAATTGTGGCATTAGTTCGTCGATATCACCATTGATCTTATTTACTTTATTTGATCAGTGATATGTCCTTGTTCCACCGCTAGGATATCTATGTGTGTCTCTTTTCCTGCGTTGCTTACAACCTATATCTATTCCTATGTGGTGTAGTGACAGTTTGTGGCAGTGGTTTAGAACAGCAACAGAGTCAATATTCTTAGCGGCAGTCCAGATCTCTCTTAGACGGGTTAAGAGCCAAGCTCTTAATCCTATCTTGTGTGGTCAGCTGGTCAGTTGAGCTTTCAGAGGCAGTTTTCTTGTGACAGTTGACATTATGGGCTGTTAGAGAGCTTATGCAGAGGAGAAGGGGAAGGGCAAGGCCGTAGAGTAAGAGAAGAAGCAAAAGAAGCAGAGGACAGGTGATCTCGAGTGGGATAGAGCGTTGGCAGCAGCGGATGTTGATGTGCCACCACACTGAGTGGTGCTTTGAGGATTGCTTGTGCAGAGGCACAGGGGGAGCTGAGGACGTCGACCCGATAGAGAGTGGCGACCACCCCCTTAGTAGGTGAGGTGCAGCCGCAGAGAGCTCCTGCCAGTCGACAGTCGAGAACCATAGAGGGAGAGGCAGCCCAGAGTGCTTCACAGCCGAGGTCACAGAGGTGCCCTCATTTGAGGACTAGGGTCTGCACTGTTTGCACAGCTAGAGCCGAGAGAGCTCGTCGGGCTATAGCGAGAGTTGCAGAGATTGAGGTTGATCTGTTAAAGCTCAAGGGCCTGGCCATAAAGGCCAAGAGGAGAGTGGACTTCACTGCTTGCGTCCCCGCTGCTAGACACGCTAATGCTGGACCATTCTGGACTATACTACAGCGGAGGATCTTTGAGCCTACAGGAGACAGCTTGCCACTAAGGGCAAGAGCTCAGAGTTGACATGGAGGAGCATATTTCATATCTTTTTGGTTTGTCAGATTTGGTCACCCAACAGTTGAGGTATAGTGAGGACGTTGTCATGGAGTTCTATGCCTCACTGTGAATCTCCCCCGACCGCTCGTACTTCTAGTTCATGTATCGAGGGGAGCCACACAGATTTGAAAGGTCAGATGTCTTTGTAGCACTGGAGTTCATATATTCTAAGACTCGGATCCACGCATTGGCCCATCCAGACATCTCTCCGTTGTTCAGACCTTTCAGAGGATGGAGCCGAGTGACGAGATGATGAGAATTGCTTTCCTGCCACCTCATGGGGAGCATTACTCGAGGCACCCTCTGAGGTTGACACATGAGGCACGTGTTTTAAGAGGGTTGCTTAGGAGGTCGATAGCACCTCGAGTTGGCTATAGAGAGCGAGTCATCATATTGCATCAGAGGCTGCTGTGTTTCTTGCTAAGACATGAGGAGTTTGATCTAACGGATCTTCTGCCTGGACAGATGGAGGATGTGATCTATGAGAGGATAGGAGCTCGTCAGTTACCATTTTCCCCCTACATTTGTCTGTTGTTGAGGAGAGCTGGTGTTATGACTGAGGAGGAGTACATTGCACTGTCAGAGATCACTATAGCCTTCAGTTCAGCTGAGCCATCCGACTCCAGGGTTCTTCGCGTATCAGCTACTCAGAGTACCCCTTGGAGGAGAGGAGACCACAGCCCCGAGGACCTTGAGATTGAGACTGAGGCTCCGGAGGGAGCACAGCCGAGGGCTGTGAGCACTGAGGCTCCAGGTCAGGCCGAGAATCCTACCTCTCGTGCCACACTTGACCCTGCACTAGCCGCCAGATTGGATGTTATTCAGGCAGAGCAGGCTGAGCAGAGGAGGTACAAGTAGGAGCGGGATGAGAGTATTCGCCGAGAGAGGGCCGAGTTCAAGGAGAGGATTCGACTCGAGCACCTCCAAATTGACGAGAGGCTTCGGATGGAGAGAGCTAGCTGAGGAGAGGAGACGCAGGACAGGGAGTTCTTTAAGAGGTCGCAGTGGACTCAGTTGGAGATGGCAGCGGTCATATCATATTTGCCTGCCGGGTTTGGAGCTATTGCTTCATATCTCCAGGGGATCGGAATGCCACCTTTGCCAGCGTTCCCGATGATTACGGTACCGGGTCCCCTACCCCCATTGCTTCTGTCGACATCTCCTCAGCCGCAGTATTTGTCAATGCCAGCTTTTATAGCAGAGCTTCAGAGTTAGCAATAGCAGCAGCCCACATTCACTACTTTGCTCTCAGCCCCGTTATCATTGTTTGTACCTTTTGGGGCAGCCAGCACGACAACGATTACCGGTGGAGTCAGTGTGCCAGTTATCTCATCTCAGTTTTCTCCGGTTTCCTTGTACTCCATGTCGGTTCTGTTTGCTTTCGCTGAACCTAGAGTCTCTATACCGACATTGGAGTCAGGGACAACAGTTGGTAGTCTCCTCTTGCTCCGAGGGTTCTATCGTTCGAGGATACAATTGATGAGTCAGTTTTGACAGAGCCACTGCCAGAGGCTTCAGAGGCAGAGCCCATAGCCACCACAGTTGAGCAGCTGAGCTCTTCAGATGCAGCTATTCTGGTCGAGATCGGATACACAACAGAGGAGGCAGCTCAGGCCCTTGCTAGTGCAGATCAACCAGCTTCTCCTGACGGCAAGGAGCCCTCCCCGACGTATTCATCAGGCTTGAGTGCTTTTGATGATACTGAGCAGACTAAAGGAGATGTGCCAGCAGCAGCAACCGAGCCAGCAGTAGAGGAGCAGCCACCGACCGTCACAGCACCTATCTCTTTAGCCGCGCAGGACTAGATCTCTTGTAGGAGTTGGGTGTGAGCCGTGTGGTGTATCTCCTTTTGAGTGGCTAGCTATCTAGGGGGAGGCCATGGATGGGCAGTTAGGGCTCTAGATCTTTTGTTTGGTGGACTTATTTGGCTCTTCATGTTATTTTGATGAGCTTGTGTTTCATTTGACTCTTTTAGCTCATTGGAATACACTTGGTTTCAGGACTAACCCTATGGATTCATTGTGTATGGCTGTTGTGATTGTTTTTGCAGGTTCTTTCGTGCATTGCGCTCCCGTTCTATTCTATCGTGCACTAACCTTTGTCTATCTAGTGTCCTCCCTCTCTATATGCCTCCTTGATGCCATTTTTTTGTATGATTAGATGACAAAGGAGGAGAGAGAGCTACTAAATAGGTGGAGCGAGCGCTTCCAGCTGGCATATGCCAAACATGAATACCTCCTGAAGCCACCGGTATAACACCTGGCATGGATACCCAGTCCTACGTGAAAAAGATACCGCGAGAATGATCTTTTTCAATATAATCATCGCACAACAAAAGAGGGAAACTCTTGCAAAAATTTTCTGAGGAGTCATTAGGGTAAGGGGGTAAGTGTTCTTTCAGGATACGTTCTCTTCTCTATCTTCCTTCATCTAGTTTGAGCCTGTTTGTCAGTACTATGGTTGTCATCAATCACCAAAAAAGGGGAGATTGTTAGCTTCGTGACCTTTGAAGTCCCCTAAAAAGTATAAATTGATTTTGGTGATTGAATGAACACCATAAGTAACGGTTGTGATATTAGTTTCCATCTCGCTAATTTCTACATCAACCTGGTGGGCTTCTTCGATGGATGACAAGGACGATCCCAAGAAGAGGAGTTTTCGGGCATCAGAGGAACAAGGCTTAGGATTAGCCAGAGTGTCCATAGGACCGCCGGTACTATTAAAGGGGGTAAGGTCATTTTTCTTCTGTCATACAAGTGTTAGAGGGTGTGAATGCTCTTTAAATCCTCAGAAAGCACCAAAGACGGCAGAGGAAGCGAAGTCGAAGACCGAAGCTCAAGTCCAGCTGATGAAATAGTCACCGAACAGTTCGGTGAGGTCACCGGACAGTTCTGTGAGCCCTGGAGGAGCTAGACCAGAGAGACGTGCTCTCTGGAGTCGAGGTGGAGCAATCATCGAACATTCTGTCGGTGCAATGACCAGACAGTCCAGTGAGCCAAAAGACAAAGTCCATAGAAAATGTCTCTAGGAGTCCACAAGTGAAAGTCACCGGACAGTCCGGTGAAGGTATGTACCGGACAGTTTGGTGTCCTATGGAATGGATTCCAGAGAGGGTGTTTCCCTAGCCAGGTGAAGGAAAGGGTCACCGAATAGTCCGATGGTTGCATAAAGCAGTCAGCTTTATGACATCACGTTATAATGGTTGTTTCTAGGCTTGGAGCCTATTTAAACCGTGGAGAAGGACGTTTTGCCATGTGACTGAGGTCTGAACTGCTAGAGAAAACTTGTCAGAGGCCAAGGGACACCATCAAGAGAGCACAATTCAAAATTGAAGATCTTTAGTGCTAGTAGGAGATTTATAGGGAGCATTCATACACTTGTAGAGCTTGTGGGCTTGAGAGGAGTGATCTTTGCCTATTACTCTTGGTTTGGGCAGCCTAGACCGGCTAGGAGTCGGTGTTAGAGGTTTCAAGAAATTGTGTAAGATAACGCCAAGTTTCTGAGCAATTTCGAGGGCCCCGCTCGAAAGTGACACCAAGAGGGAGTGCCCGATGATGTGTATGTGGTTCTCGATCTTCCGTCAGGTCGTGGTAACTCTCAATTTGGTGAAGATCTGACAGACATTCGATTTGGCCTCAAATCAATATGATTCAAACCCCATAATCGCAGCACCACTTCTCCTTTAGCTATCAACCGTACACACACAATTGACCTCGCCAAGAAGGCGAATCTTAGCCTACGAATTGAAGAACACAAGTAAGAACAAGAAAAAACGCAACTCAATTGCGAAATCTGAATTCAATCACGACTAACCAACAAATCGTCAAACGATGAAACTATTTGATAACAGATGAAAACTAATCAAAACCTCTCTCTAATGATAGCGGCTACTGTTTATATAGAGGTTGCGGTGTCTTTAGGGGAAAACCCTAATACTAATGGGCCTATAAAAGATACACGGCCCAAAGGACAAAAGATAGTGTCACAGCACCAGGGCAGTTTTTGGATGTCATAATATTTCGACGATTTCCACTAATTCTGATGGAATTTGGAGATGAGACCAGTGCCGTTGAAAAGGTTATCTTGTTAGCTTCCCAACCATATCTAGAACTTCCAAAACGGAGCTCGTATGAGACCGAAGCATCTGTTTTAGTGCAGGCTGCTCCTGGAGTCTAAGTTAAACTCGAACCCGAGTTGTTTGGATATCCTCCGAGGTCGAACGTGCGGTTCTGATCTTGAGCATCTCCAAGTCCTTCTTTATGCTTTCCTTGACTCTCTCCAGTGTTCTTAATCATGATAAAGTTATTAGGTAGTAATCTATTCTCAAATGAAGGACGACATTTGTTTAGGAACGAGCTCATCTATAATCTCAATTGTCGTGCATGAGTTTCATCAATACTAATTTGAGGATTCTTGTGTGTATCTAAAGGAGTGATGTCCTCATCACCCGAGCCTTAGAGGCTTGCTCTAGCGCTTGAGTATTGTGTGCGATAGCCGGGTCGCCGGTGACTTCACTCTGATAGTGGTTTCGGAAACGACGGGAGGAACCAAAACTCCGACAAGAGTGGTTCAATGAGGATTAGGGGAAGGCGCCTACCTTCTTAGACCTCGGAAAAAAAAAATCACAGAGCACTCTCTATCTCTCTCTCTCTTTACTTACCGCATTTACTTACTGTTTGAGTAGAGTGATAGGTTGTTCTTTGATTTCTCTTGATGGTTATCGTGCTAGTGCTTGCTTGTTGTTCTTGTCTTTCCACTAGCATTGTTAGAGGTCTTGGCCTACTAGAATTGCATAGGATTGCTTCTGTTGCGATTGAGTCCCCTTCTCGGTGTCCTTGATCCTTGTAGATAGAGAGTCCATAGGACCGCCGATATTATTAAGGGGGATCAAGTCATTTGTCTCTTCTCATACAAGTGTTAAGAGGTATGAATTCTCTTTATTACCTCGGAAAGCACTAAAAATGGCTGAGAAAGGAATTTGAAGTCAAGATAAAGACCGCAGCTCAAGTTCAGTTGCAGATGCAGTCACCGGATAGTCCGGTGAGGTCACTAGACTGTTCGGCGAGCCCTGAGGAGCGAAGTCCAGAGAGAGGTGCTCTCTGGAGTCGACGTGAAGAAGTCACCGGACAATCCGGTGGTGCAATGGCTAGACAGTCCGATGAGTCAGAAGCTGAAGTCGAGAAGAGGTGTCTCTAGAAGTCCAAAAGAGAAGGTCACCAGACAGTCTGGTGAAGGTATGCATCGGATAGCCCGGTGTCACAAAGAATAGATTCTAGAGAGGTTGTTTCGCTGGTCTGCGAGAAATCAAGTCACCGCACAGTCCGGTAGGAGCAGTCACCGAACAGTCCGATGATTGGCAAAAGCAGTCAGCATTATGACATCACGTTCCAACGGTTGTTTCTGAGCTTGGAACCTATTTAAACCGTGGAGGGAGACATTTTGCCGTGTGCTGAGGTCTGAATTGCTGAAGCAAACTTGTGAGAGGCCAAGGGACAGCATCAAGGGAGCACAAGACAAGATTGAAGATCTTTGGTGCTAGTAGCAGAGTGATAGGGAGATTCATACATTTCTAGATTTTATGGGGCTTGAGAGGAGTGATCTTTGCCTATTACTCTTGGTCTTGGCAGCCTAGACCAGCTAGGAGTCGGTGTTTGAGCTTCCGAGCAGATTGTGAAAGACGACGCTAAGTTTGTGAGTGGTTTCGGGTCCCTCGCTCGAAAGGGATATAAAGAGTGAGCGCCCGAGCATTGAAAGCTTGCTCTAGCACTTGGGTATTGTGTGCGACAGCCGGGCCGCTGGTGTCTTCACTTCGGGAGTGCAGCGTACCCTTGTGAGTATCGTTCCAGAAACGACAAGAGGAACCAAGTCTCGGACGGGAGTGGTTCAAGGAGGATTAGAGAAAGACTGTTCCGAGACCTCGAGAAAAATCGCTGAGCATTCTCTTGGCTCTCTCTCTCTTTTACTTTCTGCATTTCATATTGTTGAGTAGAGTTGATAGGTTGCTTTGTGATTCTTCTTGGTGGCTATCGTGCTAGTGCTTGCTTGATGTTTTTACTTTTTACTAGCATTGTTAGGAGTCTTGGCCTACTAGAATTGCATAGGTTGCTCTTGTTATGTTTGAGTCTCATAGTTTACATTTATAGCGAATTTAGTCCTATAAATCCACCAATTCAACCCCGCTTCTCAGTGTCATTGATCCTTTCAACTTTCGATCTTGAGTGCAATTTTTGGGTGTCTACATATGGCCCCCTGTTATTTGGCTAAGCTAGCGTGCCAAAAATATTCTAGTTGCCAAAATTGCTCACGTATGATGCTAAACATATTTGGAACCGATATATCTAATAAAAGCTAGTGAAATGGCCCAAATAATATTCTGTCAACTATAGCAATATGTTAGACCATATCAACTAAATATTTTGACTTTCTGAACACTGAAGTTCAATCTAATGGCAAAAATCCTTGTGTGACCCTAATGGCCACCCATACATATTACACATTAGTAAGACCAATTAATATATTAATTATAATGGCATGGGAACTAAAAAGCATAATAAAACCAAGGATTGTAGTCAAACATATTTAAATGTGCAACCCATGGTATATGCATTGACGGAATATATGATGAAGACCAATGAGGTATTCGCCAAAGAGTTTGAGGTACCTTTTCTTTTGGTGATGGAGATATCCCACATTGGCTCTTTTTTTGGCTCATTGATCTTATTGCTTTCCATTCTTTCAGCCTCCTTATATTTGGATAGAAGCTCATGAAAGGTAGGCTTGCTACTCACTTTCTTCTTTTTCTTAATAACTTGCCCCTAACCGAATATGACTTTTGTTTAGTCTTCTTTTCTAAATTATGCTCAACGCAGAGATTATAATTTATACTAGCCGATGTATTGATAATTGACTTTTTCTCAATTATCGTATCTGATTTTTTCTCTAAATTCTAATCCTTCTTAACACGATAAACTTGTCTAATCACCCATAGTTTAGTTTTATCCAAAGGCCGATTTTTTTTATCAAAACGATCATTTTGTATAGGTGGTGATATATTCTTTGTTGAACGTCCATAAGAAATTGAATCTCATAGAAATACATCGGAGGAGGTGGCATCCACGAATACCATGGGAAATAAGAATAAGGCTTGCTATTGTAAGATCCCCATGGTTGAGACATGGGTTGCTCATAAGATGGAATCGGCATTGATATATGAGATTTATTCCATTGCCAATTCCTATGGCCTATATATGGTCATGGAATTGGATTCTTTCGCGCATAGCTTTTATATCGACTAACATCTTTGGTATTCTTCTCTTATTTAGCACGAAGTTTTTCAAACTTCGGCCTTCTATTCTAATGCTTGTTTCGACATCTAGGTTCAATAACTTTCCAAACACCAATCTCGTGCTCATTTTGGTCAACTCTCCATTATCTTTCTTTGGTTGAGTGGCAACCATTGCGGGTAGAATTTTGAGGGTAGGAAATTTTTGAGTTTGATCTGTACTATAATCCTAAGTATTTTATTGATCAGGCGGGGTTTTTTGGGCTTCAACATCTTTGATTGTTTCTTATTCTCATGATTTTCAGAAAAAATTGATCGGATTGGTCGCAAAACCAATTGGACCCATCTGTGCGCTATTGTGTTGCCCCCGGAGTGTAGTAGTAGATGGATCTTTTACAGTCGTATCAGATTCGGCTTGCGATAGCCGAATTGAGTTTTCTCCCAATAGTATATTGTTGGCCTCTCATCGTAAGAATCATTAGTAAGGTCCATATTAATATTAGTTGGCTTTTCAATAGCCGATTCAATATCAGAGTTTATCTTTTAAGTAGATGGATCATTGATTCGCTCGATGTTGCTTTGTCGATCCTTGTTGAAGTGTGAAAGGAATTTTTGGAGTTCTTGATCATCTCGCACCTTCTGCTATTCCTCTATAACCCTCTGGCGTTGTATGAATGCCTTCCGGGCCTCTTCGGGAATATCATAAAATTTCACCGGGAAGATGTACTCCCCATTGTCTTTGAAGCTCATAATTGGAGAAGATTGACTTGGCTTTGATAACCTGAACCTTCTTCTCCACCGGAGTCACCAAAAAGTGTGTTGACGCCGAAATGATACGGGTCAATGCACCACACGCACGTCAGTGTGCGGAACAACAGGATTGTATGACCACGATCACAACAGCACCTGAAAGATCAAGCTCAGGAGGTACCCGTCGTAGCAAGATCATCCTAGGGTTGACCCGGGCTCAGCAAGCCAGCCGGATCGCCTTCATTCGCCGTCGGGATGAAGGAAGAGCAGAAATTAGTGTTTGAAAGAGAGTTTGGATAAAAGGAATAAAAGTAAAGACATTGTTTGACGATTGGAGGGGGGTCTCCCAATCGGCCTTGGGCTTTTTTATATAGAGGTGGATGGTCTTACCCCGTGGAAGAACAAATCCTAGCAAACCAGAGCCGAATCGGATCTGATCTACGTTCAAACTACCAAAAACTGACATTCCCGAACACTTGAGTAATAGGCCAGAGGCTCCGGGACCGGATACTTCGGTAAAGGCTGGAGACCCTGATGGGGTGAAAATTCAACTCCAAAAGTGGTGTTATTGGAGTCTCCGGTCAATTACAGGACACTCCAATGGTCTAAAATTCGCCTATAGAAAGGGCGCTACCGGTGTCTTCGGCACTAGGCCGGAGTCTCTAGCCCTGTCGCAGGCATATTTGTTGAGGACATAATTTTCTCGTCCGATCTCAGATTTAAGTGATCCATATATCCATTTCAATCATCTCGGCGAGGGCTACGTCTTAGAACCTTAAAATCATGAATTTATATTCATCTTCATGTCTTTTCAAGCACTTCTTTCATTATTTAGCCAAACTCTTTGAAAATATCTCCCACGTTCTGAAAAACATGTAGAAAAATAATTCTTGTGAAATAATCATTATTGGACGGAACTTGGTTATTTTCGGCCATGTTCAGTCTGATAAACCAGAACTTTCGATTTTCTTATAGTGCAATTTTTTGGTGTCAACAGCCCCCTTTGGCTGGTTCATTTGCAACGAATACAGTATCGAGCTGCGGCGAAGCTCGCGGAATGGCAAGGTAATCTGCTTAGCATGGGTGATCGTAGAGAGCTGGTCAGATCAATGCTCAGCTCCATGCCAACTTACCTCCTAACAGTGATCAAGCCACCAAAAATGTTCGATAAAGACATGGACAAAATTCGAAGGTGCTTTCTTTGGGCTGGAAATCAGAGGATGCATTAAGGTAAGTGCAAGGTGAGCTGGGCTCATGTCTGTTGCCCTCTCAACAGAGGTGGTTTTGGCATCATCAAGCTTGAGCGTTTTGACCACACCCTCCAGTTGCGCTGGCTATGGTTTCAATGGAAGGACGAGGACCCGAGCGAACTGTGGTGTAGTTCGGAACTGCCAATTGACAGCGTAGACGAAGCTCTTTTCGCAGCAGTGACGACGGTGACAGTACACGATGGAACAACTGCACGTTTCTGGACTTCAAGCTGGCTAGACAGCATCTCTCCAGCTGCAATGTTCCCAGAACTGTTTAGGCACAGCAGAAGAAAGAGCTGCACGTTAGAGAACGCGTTTTGGAGGCTGATAACTGGATCGGAGATGTCATGCATAACATAATAGTGTGTTAGATCTAAATCACACTAATTCCCGTAGGATTAACTAGCCTAATGACATGAACACCAAATAAACTTTAAGCACTAATCTTAATACTGTTCTTGCGTGATGAATCTTGAGGCAGCTCACGGATCCTATCATCTTTCTTTCTCTCTTAGCATCCTGCAATGGTCAGACTTCTTCAACCACCATCCACACCTCTCTTGATCGGTAGAGTATAGGAAACCCTTTCTAAGGCTTAGTTATGTGTTAATCACGTCATTAAATCTGATAACCTGATTTTCTGAGCAAGCCATAGATCAATTCCAACAGTCTCCCCCTTTATCAAAAGGCATAATCTTAACATTTACTTCTCAATAAAGATGTTACACCAAAGTAAAGCGTTCCAATAACAAATAAAGTGTCATCGAAACTTTAGTGCTTATAGTGTACATTCTTTATTTTGAAATAGAACATCACTTATACTTAGTGGGGAATGGCATATACAATAATGGTCCAGTGTGTAGTTTGTGTTCATTTATCCTCATGTGCACATATACAGCAGAAAACAAACTTCTTTCCAGGATGCAAATTTGAGATCTCACTTTAAACATAAAAAATATGCCTATAGTAATTGATACTCAATATACTTATTTCTCACATAATATCTAATACTTTAATGAGCATCAAACATAACCTTTGAGCATTATACATTAAACATTAATTGATCCTGGATTCTTTCACATTATCTTGTGTTTGACAGTAACACAAACATGTTACTCGAACATAATTGCACTCTTACATAATAGACTGGGATAGAATTTTCTTAATCTAAGTTTCTTAAACTTAATTCGAATTTTGACGTGCCCAATACACTTGCATCACTAATGATGCCTTGAGAAATTAGTTGGAGCCGTCCACAATACGGTTCCTAAATGGATTATACTCATATGGATTCTTAATAGAAACACCCTTTGCAACTTTAGATGACTTGTAAGGAGGTCATCGAAACTCCTTATACATAGGCATGTAATACATTAACGCTTTGCTCTTAGCACAAATATTTTCTTAATAAGATTTCAGGAGTTCAATCCTGAACTAAGTTCTGTCAAAATCCCAGATTAAACAACTATAAAGGCTCTTAGTAACTCAATATCTTAGAAAATACACTTATTGCCCTTCAATAGATCAAAGCATAACAGAGTGATTACATTATCCTTATTATGCTCATATCTTTAGTACTCTGTCAAGTAAAATTATCTATACCTCATTTTGGACTTATCTCAATACATTAAACATTATAGACATTATTGAGAATTTATCACTATTTCTTATAATAAAGCTTATTATTAAACTTTATTTGAAGAGTCGTCATTATTCTGTGAACCCATGACAGTTCACTATTCTGACTCTTTCACAGAAACTAATATTGATCAAAAGGCTAACTTAATTGTCATGAGATAATCTACTCCCCCTCGAAATGTGGATCAAACGGAAAAACTACATTTCGACTAACTCTCATGATACTTCAAAGAGCATAAGAGAATATCATAACATCATGTTATGTTGGCAACATAATAATCAGTCTTAGTATTTGCCAACTTTCTTTATGAGCACACATTATTCTTAAACTTAGTTATAGCATACATATGCTTTATAGTGACTAACTTAATATGCTCAAAAGAGTGTATGTTCTCATGATCAATATTATGAACTTTTCAAGTTCTACTAATGAATGCCAAAGAATTCAACATAATGAAAACTAGAAGATTGCTCCCTCAGATTCAAGTGAATTAGGAGATTGCTCTCTCAGATCTTAATTGGCATGATCATAAGAAAACACCTCATTAGGTTATTTCCATCAGATGATTGACATATAGAAGATCCAAAGATTTTCATAAATGCCCTAAATTATAAATATCTTAGCCGATGGGACATCATTTCTTATATACATATGTGTCCATATGCATAAATATTTGGGAGAAATATAACTTAAATAAAGATCTTATGCTTTAGCATGATAAGAACAACCAAAAACATCTAGTTGAAACATAACAATAGGGATAACAAAACTTAATCTTGAAGAACATCGTAGGTATGGATAATTATAAATTATGAATAATAAATAAACCATAATAATGAGGATAAAACTTATGTACATAATTAAAACTTAATAACTTCGAATCACCATTGGGTAGAAACGAAGGATAATTAAAAGTAGAGACGATCATTTAAATATAGATTGACTTATTCATAAATATCACAAACAACGTTGGTCAGTACGTGATCATCATCAATTATTAATTGCAATCTTATACTTATGAAAATTACACAGAGAATATACCCAACATTGGTTAGATATACCTAAATGTTGTAAAACAATCGCTTTTTCTTCTCGAACACGCAGGAGAGCTGCGTATCATTATATTGAAGAAGAAAATATGGGCAAAGAAGCCCTTACAGACCTCTCACACACACAAACAAACTCTGTTTTACATTCGCGCCTGCAATAGAAATAAAAACGACCACGACTAAAGAACCTAAGCAACTTCAGAGAACCGGGCAGTAACGTACGAGAGCCCTCTCGCCCTTGCCAGGCTCCAAAGCTGCAACTCCTCCATAGCAGTAGCCAACGCGGCTACTGTTGGAATGTTTCCAAATAATCGACACCCCTAGCATAATAACTGAGCTAAGTCCATCTCTAGCCTGGGTGTCTACTGTAGCTGCCGCTCGTTCCCACCAATCATCAAAAGATAACTTAGTAGGTTGAGGCGCGATAGATTGCAACTGCAACTGATTAAGCAAGAGAAACCAAAACTGTCGTGTGAAAACGCAGCCAACCAAGACGTGCTGAATAGTTTCTTCCTCCTGGTCGCAAAACACACATCGTGCAGGATGTTGCAAACCATGTCGGGCAAGCCTGTCAGCAGTCCAACAGCGATCATGTGTTGCAAGCCAAAGAAAAAACTTACATTTGCCCGGCGTCCAAGACTTCCACAATCTCTCATGAGGTCTGAATAAAACTGGACCCTGAAACATCTCTTCATAGGCTGACTTTGCCGAGTATATTCCTGATGGAGAGAGCCGCCAAACATGAGTGTCTTGAACCCCTGGCTGAAGCACCACTTGTGACATCATTTCAAACTATAGAACATCAATCGACATAGCTCCCCGGATGTCATTTATCCATGACTGATTGCTAATGGCTTCTTGGACTGTGAGTCTATCTGCTCTCTGCTTAGAGACTCGAGAGTGTAGCAGAGGTGCAAGGTCCGCCATACTTAGGTCATGGAGCCATCTGTCCCGCCAGAACAACGTATTTGTACCGTCTCCAACTACTGTCACAACTGCCATGGAAAAGAAGGCTTGAACGGAAGCAGTCACCTGAACCTTGAAAGTTGACCAAGAAGCATTCACCTGAACCTTGAAAGTTGACCAAGATCTATGCGGTTCTGTTTTTTGAAGCCAGACCCATCTCATTCTCAAGGCCCATCCCATTTTTTGTAGATCTGAAATACTCAATCCGCCAAGATCTCTTGGTCGAGTAACTTTCTTCTAGGTGACAAGACAGTGTCCTCCTTTTGCATCCTTTCGTCCTCTCCACAGAAAACCCCATCGCACCTTGTCTATTGCCTTTACTGCCCAAGGAGGTAACTCTATGGCCATTGCCAAATAAACCAATATGGAAGTGAGGACGTACTGAACATGTATTGCCCTACCAGCTCTCGTCATGAGGTCGGCTTTCCACCCTGGGAGACAATCAGCAACTCACTCAATAATAGGCTGAAGCTGGCTCCTCGTTAGCTTCTTCAGTGAGAGAGGCAGACCCAAGTATTTGCATGGGAAGGACTGAATTTCACACTCGATGTGACCCTAGATCACTTCAACCTCCTCTTGGCTACACTGAATTAGCATTGCACTGCTCTTCTGGACATTGGTCTTGAATCCCGATGCTTCCTCAAACAATCGCAACAAATCGAGAGTGATGGTTATATCGTCAGCTGTAGGTTTAATAAAAAGAACCACATCTTCCGCATACAGCGGCATGCGATGTGGCAGAGCTCTTGAGGAGAGCGGCAGCAGCAGCCCCTCTTCTGATGCCTTCGCAACCAAATAGCCGAGAATGTCCATGACTAGAATAAAAAACATTGGAGACAGCGGGTCGCCCTGGCGTAAACCCCGCCGGTGCAGAATCACCTCGCCTAGGATCCCATTAAGTAGAATACGTGTTGATGAGGACCTCAGCAAACAGCTAAGAATGTCACACAAATCTGCCCAAAACCCAGTTTTCTGAGAACTTCCATCAAAAATGGCCAAGAGACGGAATCAAAGGCCTTTGCTATGTCCAATTTCAGCAGAAAACTGTTCTGCCTTTGCTAATGAAGGAAGCGTACTGTTTGTTGCACAAGCATAAAATTGTCTTGGATGAACCGTCCCTTGATGAAGGCGCTTTGATTAGATGACACCATTTGCTGCAGGTGATTAACCAATCTGTTTGCAAGAATCTTAGTGACAAGCTTCGCAAAACTATGCACCAGACTTAAGGCCGGAAATCCTTTACTAGAGAAACTTCATCTTTCTTGGGCAAGAGAGTGATATACGCAGAATTGAGCAGCCACATATTTCTGAATTTTCTGCTCCAAACAGCCAAAATGGCCGCCATGACGTCTTGTTTAATGATTCCCCAACAAGATTTATAGAAACGACCTGTGAAGCCATCCGGACCCGGAGCTTTATCACATGGCAGGTCTTTGATAGTTTTCCACACTTCATCCTCAGAAAAAGGGGCATCCAGCGAAGCAAGATCAAAACTTGGGATATCCAGTGCATCTAAGTTAACAATGACCTCCCTATCCTTGCATGTGCCCAATAAGTTGGTATAGAAATCATGAATGAGCTTTGCCTTATCATCATGAGCTGTAAAGACTGTTCTCATCTGAGCTTTGCAACGCTTCCGGTAGCGAGATTGTGAATGAAACAGCAAAGTATTAGCATCTCCATTACTAAGACAACTGATTCTTGAGTGGGTACGGGCAATTGTTCTTTTAAAAGTTGCCAAGGCAAGAGAGTGTTTTTTGAGGCTTTTCCGCAACCACTCCTCCTCATCAGAAAGCATCCTGATGTCCTTTGCTATTTCCAGCTTATGCAGTACTTCTTTAGCAAGATCGAGCTGTGAATTGACATGCCCTACTTGCCAACTTTGTAGCCCCCGAGTAAGCGATTGAAATTTTTTTGAAAGCACCTCAAAGGTAATGACCGGGTTTTCTTACCTTTCGATAAAACCTGATTTTACGTGCCTTCGCCAATCCCAGGAGGTTAGCAACACGTTTATCACAAGTGATCAATCAAAAACCATAACAGAGTGAGTAAACAAGGATAAGATAAATTAAATCAACGAGATCATCCATAAGACTTACTGAACTTCTTAAAGCAGAACAAAACTACCGAGAATCGAAGAACTAAAACAGCAGCGGAAACAACGGGCGAGAGCAAACACCAAGACGAACCACTTCCTCCACAGGCAACTCGAGTGCAGGAGCGAATCTCAAACCACAACCGAAAGATAGACGAGAATAATCTTCTAGCTGACCTCTGAAAAAGAAGGGCGTGAAAAGCCGTGAGTACGTGAATACTCAGCAAACCGCGCACTACCTATCAACAATGTATGCATGCAAAGGATAGTTTCAATTATAAAAGCTGGCTCAAGTGCTAAATGCAAGTTCAAAACATTTTATTTTAAAGATGCAAGAAGTTTTATTTTAAAACAGTTCAATTTTATTATCTTGTCCCGCAGGGATCTCCGTTATCTCGAACGGGGGTTCATTTTAAATGCCGGTGTAATCTCCACACTCGACCACAGCTCTAACGCCGGAGTCCAAAACATTTTAAAATAGGAGAGGAGGAAGAAAAAAATAAAACTACTCAATGAAGAGCACAACTCAGAGGGTGTCCTTCTAAAAAGGACGTGGCAATGCGCTTGACTAAAACTTTGCAGAGGTTATGCACCTGGACCCACGAGAAGCGTCATCGGTAACTACCGTCGTAGTCTCGACGAACACACAAGACCCGTCCACAAGCTTTAACTGGCGCTATCCGTCCTCCAGGATAGGGATCCCAAAAGCCTACGCAATCGGGTCCTGGAGCTGTGAAAAGCCTACCACTGATTAGGTGGGGTATCTCGATTCTCATGTGGGGAGTCAGAGCTCTACACCACACTAACACAACACCGCCAACCCACGGGTAAACAACCAGTCTCGGCAAGCTTCAAGGTCAAGCCAACTGCCCATACAGGGTAACGTGGTGTGCATGGTTATCAACTGAGCGTACAAGGCTCAAAGGACTCGGTCCTCAATTGCCGGGGCAGGCACCATCTCCAACCTCAACGCCAACAACAAGTCTCATGAAAAGATCCCAGCCCGGATCTTCCCGTTGTACCCGCAACAGGTACGTCCACAGGGACTTCTCAAAACTCTCCCAGCTCCTCATACTCCATCCTGCCCCCGCTAAATAGTTATGTATAGTTATTTGCAAAACTCACACATTTGAAGCACAGTTCAAAATCATTTAACACAAATTCTATTTTTTTATAGTGATAGGTGTGAGATAAAAATAAATTCGATTAAGCATGACTAAGCATAAAAATAAAATAATTATTCTAAAGCAATCCTAGGGCTCATATTTGTGGAACAGTAAATACGCACGGCTTAAGAATGTTGCTAGCATATTTTAAAATAGTTGGCATGTAAGTTAGGGTTGCAAACAAAATATACAATTTAAAATACTGGGTACAAAGTGATCAAGGAACGCGGCTTGCCTTATGAGTTGAGATCCCATCCGAAATCTAGGTCATCGTGCAGAACTATCTTCAAAAGCTCAGCAACAACTCTAACTGGATAAACGGCACGAAAAACAGGTGAGAAACTAAAAAGATCGACTCGACAACTATTAGAAGGGACCCTACTAATGGATACACAAATCAGACACTAGGACGTGATAATTTAAATTTAAATAATTAAATTCAAATTTAAATTACTAAGCTAAACGTTTCCAGATAGACTCTGGACGGTTCTACACGAAGATCTCGACGAAAAAGATTTAACGGGGCACTTGACTCCGAAGATTAGCTGATCAAAAGGATTTTAGAAATTAGAAAATATTCTAAAATTCCTTTCAATCTAGCTAAACACTGACCAACAGACATACACTGCATGCTATCAAATCTTCAACATCTTCAACGGTGACCAAGTTCCAAGGCTCCTAATCCTGCTCTCACTTGAAACATTTCTTTGCTACCCAACACAGAAATCTGATCATCGATACATCTGTGCATGACACTGGTCACATAGGAACAACCGGACCACTTCTACACTTGACGGAACAGCTAAACAGATTGATCGCTCTCAAATCAAGCTGCTCAACCAAGTAATAAACAGATCCACGAACTGCGCGACTCTGCTGCCAAAGTGGTGCGAGACTGCTGCCCTCGACACTCGTGTGCTGGCCAAAGCAACGACGGCCTGTAAGCCACCAAAACACACGGCCAAAACTCTGAACCAGTCACGACTACCACGAAATCTTCGAAACTTGACAATAAAAACAGCTCCCTGACTCGCACACCAGTACTGGACCAGGCACCAAAGCTACACCAAAACTTGCTCCAAGCTCTCAACCCGGGCAGCAGACTGCTAGAACACTGCTCTACAGGACCATGCAAACGGCAACACAGATCAACACTGCCTGACAACTGATACTCAAGAACAAACCTGATTCAGAGATCTAATCCACTCAACCTGAGATTCCAAGGAATGGTGCACACTGATCCAGCCAACAACTGACCAAGACCTCACATCAGAACCTCTGCACACAAGACCAAGCACGGCTTCTAACACTCCATCGCCTCTCTCTCTGCTCGAGAACCAAAACAACGCTATCAGCTCTCACTAAACAACACATAGAGCACACGCACTGGACTACTGGGAAGGCGTTACGAAAGACAGCTCCTAATCTGACCACTCCTAAATCGACCACAAAAAAACCCAGCGACGAAGCATGACGACGGCGAGGCAGCACACTCCAACACAGGTGCTCCACAACACGCTACGACAGCGCTAACACAACCGACGGCTGGAGCTACGCAAAACCGGAAACATTGGACGAAGTAAACGGAGCAGCTCACCATGGGTTGAACGAAGAGACCGCCGCGAAGCTGCTGGACTGGCCAGACTCAAGGAGGCGACGAAGACTTCGATGCTGAACGGTGCGGACGAGCAGGAGACAGCTGCCACCAGGAGACCCTCCACAACGCGCCCCCTCTGACCAAGGCACGAACGGGTTAGATCCAGAGGGCCAGCACCGCAAGGAGATCGAGCGAGCAAGGAATACCTCCACTAAAGCAGCTCCTTGTCGAGCGCTGAACGGACGGGAAAAACGAAAACGCGCGCAGCAAAAAATACCAAGGTTCTACGTCTACGATCTATTGCAGTTAACATGGATAAGCACAAGAGGGAAGCCGTAGCTGCTCTCACCAAGGGCTTGAACTGAAGAGGATGGTGCTGGACTGATAGATCGACGAGGGGTGGCAAAGACGATGCAGACGACGACGAGCGCCGAGGATGCAGAACCGGGTTGGCGCGCGCGGACAGGGCGGAGTCAACGCGGGGACGGTGCGTGCAGACGGACGACGGCTTGGGGATCGACGACGACAGCGAGCGGGCGGGGCCTCGCGGTCGAACGGAGACAGGAACGGCGCGACGCGGAAGCAACGAAGGTCGGCGGCTCTGCTCATCCGATACTGGCGGCGAAGGAAGCGGTCGACGCTTGGGTCCAGAGCGTCGCTTAAAAAGGAGCTCAGCCAGCTGGCTGCTGCGGTAGGTGGCATCCGACGGTTCTAGCGGCTTGGTTCTTTCGTGGCCGACGGGTAAAGCGGGAGATGCTGACACGTCGATGATTTCACTGGCTTCATACGTGAGCAGGCCGGCCAGCTGCTTGGCATCCGAACTGGGTCGTGCTGGAACAGGTGCTAAGGCCCAAAAACACCGAGCAGCACAAAACCAAGAACTAAAGGTCCAAACAACAGATAATCACGTGATTTAAACTTAAACTTTATTCCCAATTAGATAGTTCAAATCACGGGTTGTTACAGGCAGGGTGCAGACTGCACCGAATATCAGGCGCACTCAACTGCCTCCTAAAAACCTTAAGTTTGGGCCAAAAAGAATAAAAAATGAACCGACACAATCCCGGTTTGATATCCTGTAGCCCAAGCAACAGTGGGCAGTGATCAGAATCCTCCGATGCTGCACTCTGAAGGAGAGAGTTGCGGAAGAGGTGCTCCCAATCCGGTGAACACAGAACCCTGTCCAGCTTTACTAAAGTAGGAGAATCTTGCTCATTTGACCAAGTGTATTTGCGTCCATGCATCGGAATTTCTTTAAGTGCCAGATCATCAGTGAGCTTTCTGAATCTTCCCATCATAGCCCTGTCCAGATTGCCATTATTTTTATCCTCCTCTCTCAAGATTGAAATCTCCTAAAACAACCCATGGTCCTTGGCAGGCTGAACGAACATCACGGAGCTCCTGCAAGAATGCAACTTTATTTATGTTTCCCTGTGGCCCATACACACTAGTAAGCCACCAATCCTGCCCCCGCCTGTCCTGAAATGGACGGAAGCTGAATGATTATCAACTCGAAGGCCACTAGCAGTACCCACATGGTGACGCCAAGAGATAAGAATTCCTCCACTGGCTCCCACCGCAGGTACTACCACAAAGTTGTTGTAAAAATATTTTGGTCTCTTGAAGACACACAATGTCGAAATGGGCAGAATCCACAACAGAACGAACAGAGTCTTGTCTGCTTTGGAATTGAGTCCACGCACGTTCTCATAACATAAATTTCTAAAATAACATAGATTTCTAGAAGGATTTTCTGTTGGTTCCATCTTTATTAGAAATATCTTAATGGAGACAAAGATGTCACATAATTATAATCTCGTAACAACATATAATCTATAAGAGAGACTTTCCGTTGGTTCCGTCTCAGTCAAAAGATTCTTATTTATATTGAAATATAAAAGGTATCAAATAATATGACACTATTCATAACTCAGAGCTTAACGAGATACGACTTATTTATCACAATATTGTGATCATAATTGCTTGAGACTTGATACATCAATAAATGAGCTAAACTCATCATAAGTTAATGACACATGACCATAAACAACGTTGGTTAGTATATAGCTACAGTCACAAGACAAAACATGATTAAGTTTCTAAGCCATTAGTACTCATTATTGCAATTTTTCATAATGTGGAAGCGTAAACAAAAATCATTAAATAAAATATCCACAAAATCTTAGGCAATAAATAATACTTAAATAATTCTAATGATATATTCATAAAAATAAATAGAAATATTATGGTATATTCATAAAAATGAATATAAACATTAATAGTCTAAGTTCAATGAACCTCAAATTATGATCTCAATTGTTCACATTAGATACCCATAATTCATAAGTTAAGAATTAACAAAGTCTTATTTCCCAATAAATTTCAATAACCCATAATCATAGCGATGTTGGTCAACATATAACCATAGATCATTGAAACTAAATTGCATTATTACTCTAAAACTACTATAGAGCAGTCAAAATTTTCATGTAGAGTCTACAGGCTAAATGGTGCAAATAAAACTAAAAGCAATATATATAATTTCTCAACTAATAAAATAGCCTTATCATAACAAAGGCCCTAAATGAATCTTTACATATGCCAGGACCACACTCAAATGTAGAAAATATTCTTAAAAGAATATCTTATAAGTTGTGGTACAGGGTAATGTATCATTATTTGGGTCATAAGCCTTACATGTTAAGTGCTTAAATAACAACTTATAATTTTGCACTATATGATTATTAGATCAGTCACGATCTAAATGCATTAATTATTATGACCCATCATAAAACAAATAAGCCTAATAATACATAGGTCCTAAAAAATTAATCTTAAGAAGCATAAGATATTTTCAAATTAAATTTCACATTGGTTCCATTTTATAAGAGAATATACATTACTTTGCAGCAGAAAAAGCTAATTTCTTAATAATCAGGCAAGTTACAGTTCAAAATTACTAAATCATCATAAATAATCGAAGCCTGACAAAATGCGTAATTATGTCATACTGCACATCCCATACTATGTAGCTTAAAAAATGTACGTAATTAAAGCTCTTAATATAAAATTACATGAAATTGACGTAAGGTACCCAAAAGGCTAACTAATAGTCACTTAATTAATTATTCAAATACTTCGGTGTCTAAAACTTTGTGTCAAATCTTAGTAATCATTATCATAAACATATTATAGTCCTTAAACGAAATTTAATTCGACACTTAATTGTTCAAAATGGCCATTAAAACCTGAGATCTAAAATTTATGCCATCATTAGAGGATGAGGGTTATACGGAATATCAACATAAATTACTTAATTTTCAGGCAATTGGCTCAATATTCTTAAAAATAATTAGAGCCCATTAAAACATAAAATATATGTAATAAAAGCCTGCTAATTATTCTCAAAATTTGGCCCAAACATAAATTGGCTCCTGAAGAGCCCATTAGTTGGCTCACGAGAAGCCCATTAGAAAAATACTGAAATGATAAAAGGGCCAGCTTATTGTTCATTAGTATAGATGGCGAAATGGGCGGCTCGGCATGGCCCAGCTCGAGCACAAAAAAGCTCGGCCAATATAATTTCGGGCCGGCACGACCCACTTCACTGTGCCGTGCCGTGCCAGCCCATGGGCTCCAACTCCGGCCCACAGCAC
>BCLF01000075.1:730304-773398 GCA_001602275.1 Zoysia japonica | reverse complement strand
CGCGCGGCGCCGCGCGAGGACCACGTGCGGCGCTGGCAGCGCGCGCCACAGCCTCTTCGCGGGCACCGGTTGCGCCGCGGCCTGCAAGTTGATCTCGATGACTTCCCGCACGCGCCGGTTCCCGCGCTCGCCCTCGTCGCCGGAGCAGTCGGTGTCCGTGGCGTCGGCGTCCACGAAGGAGACGCGGACGCGCTTCGGGTGAGGCAGGGGAAGGCCGACGCGGCGGCTCCGGCCGGCGGCCAGGGAGTCGGATGAAGACATGACAGCAGATCCGCCGGGGCGACAAATCTCATCCACCATGTACCCCAAGAAATCCCAAAGCGCTGTCTTAAATCTCAACTTGAGTAAACTGGAGCTAAAATCCCCCAAACAACAACAAAACTCGAGCCGAATCAGGAAGAAAATCTGCGAGATTTGTAGGAGTAGGTTTTTGCAGGGGGTTTACCAACACGGATCTGCCGCTCGAGTGAGCTCGCTCACTCCAAGATCAGGTCAAACAAGCAGTCACCCCAAATCCCCAGACCCCAGACCTCAAAATCAGAGACGAGTTTCTGGAATCAGGCTCCTGCCTCCTCCCTGCCTCGCCACCCGGGACGGACCGAAGCGAGGAGCCAGAAAATCAAGAAACCTCAAGGTGATTTGCGACTTGCGAGGTTTAAGCAGGGTTCTGCAGGGTGCTTAAGGGCGGGAAAGGGGGTTGGGCTTGCGGGCAGGAAGGAGAAAGGGAGCAGAGCCGGTCTATTTTTATGGTACAGGTGGAAGCCACTCCCTTCTCTGCTCGGGCGTTTACCGTTTTGCCCCCTAGCATTGAGTCTCTGAACGGTTCCAGCTGTATCTTTCTGACAGTGAACGCGGGCAGGACCTATGAGGACATTACGAGTTTGCGCCGATTGCTTGCTGCTTGATTCGTAGAGAGCCGTGGGCTGCACGTGACTCAGGGCCAGGGTTAAAAAAACAGCGAAAGTTGATTGATGTTTTACGGTTTGCATTAAAACTGATCAGGTACGATTTCATCAAATGATTGGTTATTATTTTTAAAAGTTAAAAAATTAAAATTTTTAGAAATTTTAAAATCAGTAAAATCGATCGAATACATGGTAAAATTAAGGAGGAAGTCGATGAAACTGATGGGTTTTAAATTTTGAAACATAAAAATAAATAAAATTAAAAAAAATGGTCGATAAACCGATGTAACCGTTGGATAAAAAAAAACTAATCAATTTTCAATCAAATTTCGCTCAAATTTTAATTTTTCGATTTAGAATGGTTTTGACCGATTTTATGGTTTTCGCGGTTTTTATTAAACCGGTCCTCGTCAGTTTTACCGGTTTAAATGAAAACAAAAACCTTAAATGAAAACAAAAACCTTGCTCAGGGCTGGTGGAGCTCATTCTTAGTTAGCATTGTGGTAAATATTATTTTTAGTAGAAATAATTTTTAACTGATTCTGTAAAATAATTTTCTAGCATTAACTAATGATAAGAAGTTGAAAAAAGTTCAAGATGGGTTGATCACAAGAACTGAGTTAGGTAAGAGAGCATGTTGGCATACGGTAAAGTGATTCCATGGTATTTTATACTACCCTGAATCCGGTTTCTTAAATAGTGCTCCCTCCATTCTTTAATTAATGTTGCAGTTGACTTTTAAATTTAATTTTAATTATTTATTTTTATTCAATTTTTTGATAAATTTTATATATTTTGATATAATTTGATTTATTATCCGAGTTATTTGAATCACAACTTAAAATTTTACATATTAGAGCAAATTTTTAAATAAAAAAATAGTCAAAGTTGATGTAAAAATCAAGAACGACATCGTTTTAAGAATGGATGGAGTATTGTTTTAGATACTTGTTAGGGGAAATACAGCATGGGAGACCCGTGTTGATGATTTTATTAAAACAAGAAGCAAACACTTACAGAGAAACAATTGTGCAAGTCTAACAAAGGAAAAAAAAAGTCTAACAAGAACCAAACTCTATCTATGCCGGCTTTGATCATTTTACATAATTGACGACACGAATTGACCAGGTACCACCCAATTGTTCGAATCATTGGTACCGTACCTGAACTTCCATAATGTGCAAACAAATGATTGTTACAGTTGCCTTATTAATGAATAAAGTTATGATTATTCTAAGAGCTACAGTAGTAGTATCATCTTAGGTCTCGTTAGGTATATGAGGACTGCTTTTGCAATTTATTGTTGCAGCTTATGTTATAATTTTTTACCAAATATTTAAAATTTGTAAATGATTATATCTATATTTATCTATAATCAGTTTTACATTTATACTAACACTCGAAAACTATATATAGTACTCAGTAATGTTTTAATATTGCTCACTTTTCATCACCTATAATCTACACCGGATAAGTTGTTTTGTCAAACAGTTTTAAATAAAAAAATAAATTATACAAATAAACTAGATAAAAAGTGATTTATACGAATAATAAAAAATATAAACTATATTTTGAATAATTATAATCTCAAAGGTGCGTAACAGGGAAGCGCCGGACCCACATATTTGCCCGCAAGATCCGTCAGGCATTAACATTGCCCCCAAACCAATCGCATGGTACTAGTACTTAAAATTAATGGACCATTAATCGTGACCGATCAAGGACGACATGGTACACATCCGTACTATCCTGGTACCGTTACTCCTAGGAAGCAGATTCTTTCTCTGATCTCTACAGCTAATCCTCCAGTTTCAAGTATAAAGCGACCGTACATACATTTCCTACTGTAGATCAAGAACACGACGCAATTGTGAGCCGAGCCTGTGAGCCTAGGCGGCAGCCATAGAATTGGAGGTGCTGCAGTGCAGGGCTCGGCCGGTTCCGTGGCCCGTGGCAACGCATTTCCTGGGTGGACTCACGATGTCAGGGAGCCCGTGTTTGACATGTCTGTGGTCCGGTCCCAAACGTCGCACCGTGACTGACCAAGAGCGATTCGCCCCCCCTGCCTAACTGAATTGGTGGGCCAGATTCGACAATGCTTCTTTTATCAATGTGGAACAGTATGGCAGTGCTCCCTCTATTATACTCCCTCCCTCCAGGAATATAAGAACTCTTGGACTCCACGGGTGCGACTAAGCAGAAAGCGAAATGATGAAACTGCCCCCGTTAATTTCTTCTTCCTTCCACCTCCCATTCTCGCCTGGCTATCTCACGCTACGCTCGCCTCACCAGGCTCCCGCTCCTCTGCCACCTCCTCCTCACAGACACGGTCGCCGCTGACATTGGAAGACGGCGAGGCATGGATGATGCTGGCACTAGGCGGCAGATTGAACCCGAGCCAGCTGCTCCTGTCGTGACAGGCCGGTGGGACCATCCGCGACCACCGCCCCCACCACTCCTGCTTGAGCACATCCCCGAGCTCCATGAGCCATTTTCCTCCATGCTTGAGACGCCACCAATGGGGAAGGCGGCAGCGGCCCTCAATCTGACGACATCAGCGCTGCATCCATCTGGGGCGGTGGTAGTGGCCCTAGATTTGGAGATGGCGGCGGCATCGGCCCTGGATTTGGCATCAGGGCAGGGATGGTGGCCGACGACGCCTAGAGCGGGGACGGCGACGCGTGGCGGCGGCGGCAGGGCTGGCGACATGCGACACACCCCCTCTACCTCTCCCATTCTGGCAGTTCGCTCGGTGCACAGCTCGTGGAGGAGACTGAGCTCTGGCGGCCATCGTGGAGGAGAGCGAGGCTCGTTGCCATGGAGTCGCATTCCTTGGCCTCGCCATCTAGCGGGAGGTGAACAGGCGATCACTTAAAAAAATTCGAGTCTCAAAAATAATTTTTGATCACTAAAAATAGAGTACGGACTAGTCAGTTCAGTCGGACTTGTTTTTGTAACGGATAAATCCGATTCTAGCGAATAAGTCCGCTAATTGCAGTAAAAATAGATTTTCGTTGAGGAGTCCACAAAAGACCGGATTTCACCCAACCCTAAACCTCTTTAAGTGACTACAAAGATCAACTTAGTTTTCACTAGATCAACGAGTGGTGATACAAACCTCTCAAATCTCACCACAACGATCTTGATAGATTCCGGACGACACATAATCGTAGAAGACGAATCTTCAAGAGTAATAAGTCTTGCAAGACTTGCAATGAAAAGATTAAGTGCTCAAATTGAATCAAGAGAAGAAAGGACTCACGATCTCCTCTTTTTTCAATTAAAACCCTAGTGGACTCAATAAAGAATGAGGGGAGGAGAGGTGGATCTCAGAGAGTCTCAGAGCATGATTTGAAATGATGTGCAAGCTTTTGATAACCCTAACACGTGGGGGTAGGAGGATTATATAGATCAATCAAGGATGACCTTTAAAAATGTTAGCAGCGGACTAGTCCGGAGTGCCGGACAAGTTCGAACATCAGGCTCAACGGTAACATGCTCATCTCTCTGAAGTCCGCAGAGGGCACGAACAAATCCACTAGCGGACTAGTCCGGCCGAGCGGGACAAGTCCGGTCAAGCCATGGTGCAACCATTCTAGAGTCCGTTGGCAGACAAGTCTAGAGGACCAGACAAGTTCGAAGAATAATGGAGTGCTCCTTCTCTGAAGTCTGCAGGCCTTGAAGGATAAGTCCGAGTCCAGACTAGTTCAGTTCTGTCGAAGGGAACAGCTCTCTGGAGTCCGCAGCTTGGTCCGATGCCGAACAAGTCTAGACACCCAGATAAGTCCGAGATGAGCTACGTGCTTTTTTTCTGAAGTCCGGCCACTGGGCGGACAAGTCCGTTCTCGAACAAGTTCGGGACACTGGACAAGTCAGGAGCTAGTAACCAAAACACAAAGATTAAGATTCAGATAGAGTGAGAAATGTTAGAGCACTTAACTGTTTTCAAAACAGAAAATGTTGAACTCTTGATAGTACGGTGGTCCTATGACTCAAGCAATATAAAAGCTAAAAATTTCGAAGCCAAGGAACTAATATTTCTCTTTTCCTTTTTGGGTTAATAAAGTTACATAAACTTAGTTCCTGCACACATACTCACAAAATACCATCAAATACTTCTATTGTTTGTCACAATTCATCTTAAAATACATAAGAGATCCTAGACGCACTTTCAAAGCCTCCAGCAGCCATGCACAGTATCTCACCATCGACTTAAAGCTAGCCAGAACCACCAATTCGTTGGGATCCATCGGCGAGGATAAGCTGTTCGCGTTGGATCTGGGAGGCAGAGAGAGCAGGAAGAATTTTTTTTAAGACTCGGCCCGAAGAGAGCGTTGGGGTGGGTGAGAAGGAAAAGCTAGCATGGGTTCCACTCGCAGGTTCTTATATTCTTGGACAAAAAGAAATGACTTCAAATCCTTATATTGTTGGACAGAAGGTGTAGTCCAGCTGTTTCAAATTATATGTCACTCTTGACTTCTCAAAATTTTCTAAATTATAAGTCGTCTTCACTTTTTGAGATAGCTTTTTCTCTTTTCAATACATCTGCACTCTCTCACTCGCCTTTTCGTTTTCAAAATATCCAATCTTTTTTATTTTTCTTAATTCTTGTGCTTGACCTAAAACAACTTATAAAAAGGAACAGAGGGCAGTAAGTGGTTTTGGGACTTGGAATGGGATCATTAAAAATGAGGAGAGTTGAGATGGAGAAATATTGTGAAGATAGAAAGTGTATTGGAAATGAGAACGACTTACTCCTTTCATCCCAATTTATAAGTTGTTTTGGATGTGAGCATGCAAATTAAGATAAGAATAGTAAAAGTGGTGGGATACATATAAAAATGAGGAGGATAGAGATGGGAAGCATTGGGAAGAGAGAAATATGTCTCGAGAAGTGAGAATAAATTGTAATTTGAAAAAACTGAATGAGTCCATAATGACTTAGAATTTGGAACCAAGGAAATATAATTTAGGATAAGTTGATGAGTACAGAATGATTTATTTAGGACGAATGAAGTAGTAATTTCACATCCGCGCCAAAGCACCGCCCATGAGGTGTGGGTCCATGGAGGCGCATGCACCGCTGGCGCTAGGCCTGTTGCGGGAGTCAAGCCACGACTGTCACGAAGAAAGGGTAGGGTTTTCAAAACAATGAAAGTTGGTCCATTTTTCGGGGTTTTCAGTGAATTTGGTTTCATGGAATAACCGGTTTTTGGTTTAAATTTTTTTTTGAAAATCCAAAAACTGTTTAATAAAAACCTGTGGAAAACCTGTTAAACCCATTTGATTTAAATTCAAAAATTCAAAATTGAAAAACTGTCAAACCGGTGCCGTCCGGTTTTCGGACTCCAAATGGTAAATGAAACCTTGAGAAAGGGTGGAATTCTGGATCGTGGATAGTCCCCATTTTCATTTAGGTTGCGTTTGTTTTGGGATAAGAATGGATAGATTGTTCCGTTCATATTTTCTGTGTATGGAAACATCTATATTGATTGTTTAATAGCCTGGGTGGATGGGATAATCACTTTTTTCAGTTTGTATTGTTGGATATGTCTGTATGATGATAATCAACTAATTATAGTAATGAACAATTATGTATTGTTATATATACTAATATTTATCAATATTAATACTATTATAGAAATGAATAATAATAAAAGAAACTATATTAATATAAGACTACAATTGTCTTACTCCCTGTGTCCTAGAATAAAAGTGTCTATATGGGTTTAGTCAAACATTTCTTTTGACCAATGATTTCTATAAATATAAATTAATTTTAATATATATCAAAATTAATTGAATATATATAATCTATTTGGGTCAACACACTCTTTTTTAAGAAAATGTTTTGGAAAGTATTTTTCTAGAAATATTAGTGATAATAGTAGTATTTGTGGCTAACATGTCTTATATTGAATTCCACGTTTTCGTGTCAAGCCCTCGATATTGTCTTGAACTACAATTATCACTACGATGGGCGCCAAACGACTTTGTTGGAACCGGGCTCTAGTATTTGCTTGTAGCCATCCTAAGAGCCAGCCATATATACCACAATGGGAGAATGTTTCATTTTGCTATAAATTAATTGATATCCTTGAGGAAACGTCCCAAAGAAAACATCCCAACGGTGAGCTTTCAAACGGCCCGCTCTCGTTTGTCTTGAGCAAATCGACCAAACTCGTGGACTGGAGCGTGGTGGCCGTCCGGATGGCGGACATGCAACTTTGAGCTCCACGTGCCTGTTCTATTGATTTCTTTCTTTCTCAACGCTTCTTGTCCTTTTGTTGTCCCCTTGTTTGAGGCATGGAACCATTTTCTCTCGCTTTCTGAAGCCAATGAAGGTATACATACTCCCGCCGTTTCAAAATACTCTCTCTATTTTTAAAATGATATCGCCAATGACTTTTAATTTCAACTTTGATCATTCGTCTTATTCAAAAAATAAGTTTAAATATGTAAAATTTTAACTTGTGATTCAAATAATTTTATTGATAAATCAAATTAAAAAATATATGATTTTTATCAAAATTTTTTGAATAAGACGAATAATCAAAGTTGATATTAAAAATTAACAGCGACATCAATTTAAAAATAGAGAGAGAATAAGCATTTTTAAGTTTAGCAAAGTCAAACTTTTCTCACTTTGACCATTAATAATATATAATTAATAATATTTTATTATATACAAATTATATTTTTATATTACAAATTATGTAATTTTCTAAATATTATTAATAAAAATTTAAATAGCTTGACCTTATACAAACATAAAAATGCTTATATTTTGGACGGAGGTTTCGTATCCAATCATCGAAGGTACAGATAGGTGCGAAGGAACAAATAGCTACTCTATCTATTCGTCAAAGTTAAAATTTTTAAACTTTGACTAGTAATCTACTATATCCATGAATTAGTTATTTTAAAGATCAATAATTACTTATTATGATACTCACCCGTTACTTCTTGTAATCATTTCTGACTATTAATAAGGTTTATTGCATCCATCTCTAATGTAGGTTCTGTTTATTTTTACTAGAGATTTTAAAATTCTACTTTTAGTAGTGCTAGTGGAAATAAACAATTCAGATTATTTCAAATTTTGCTAGTTGAACGTCTCAAAATTCAGAATCTCATAATCTATTCTCTCCCAGTTTTTGTCAGATTTTGTCTTGCACAACCAATCATTCCTAATTCATAATCTTATAATTACTTGTTTGTTTCACTACTACAAAAAGGATTTCCACCAGCGGTTCAAAACCAGTTTGTACAAGAGGTTTTCGGTTCCGCTGCCATTAATGAGCATGTAGAAATGAAGCATTTATGCACACGTTTAAGTGATCAGTCTACACTAAAAGTCTTAGTGCAGCGATTATCTTAAACAACCACTGCACTAATATCTTTAGTGCAGGCGATCTTCTTAAACAACCGCCTGCACTAATAGCCTTAGTGCAGGCGGGTCTCTTACACGACCGCCTGCACTAATGGACTCAGTGCAGGCGGCTCTTTAGGCAAACCGCATGCAATTTGCTTCCTAAATCTAAGCGGTTTGGAGCGTCCACCGCCTGCAGAAACTGTTTAATATTTTTATAAATATATTTATATAGGATATACATTTCTTTTATACAACATATACAAATCAATTTTGAAACTGATATTGAATTCAATATTTCATCAAAGTAATCTAACAGATGATTGGAACACAAACAACTATATATTATAAACAATTATATACATGTTACATTACATAGCATGCAACCACAAATCTGAGTAACCTATCATACAAATACAAATGTGGGTACAAAAGCAATTCATTGTTTTTTCTTTCAAAAAATACTCCATCCTGGTGAACAATCTCTTGATGGATAAAATCTCATAAGTCACTTCGAACGGAGTCAACTCTTGTAATCTCCATGTCTTTTCCCCGAGACCATTCTTCATCGACATTGGATTGCTGTAAATGAAAAGATGAAAGATAATTACTATAACTATAATAACAATTAATCTAAGTGTACAAAATAGATTGATAAGATAGCATACATTCTCACGGTACACTCTATAATGTCCAGTAATCCTAAGGTATTCGCTGACATAATATTCACATAAGACAGTGCTGAGAGGTTGCTTATGACACTTCAAACAAAAACAAACTAAATTAGTTAAAAATTTGAGATATTTACTGTGACATATGCAAACGAGATGTTTTTATTACCGGAAAATCATAGCATAGAGTTAGCTTTTCCTTTCCTTGAGGATGAACCCCGCCAAGTTTAATGTAAAATTTATAAGCACTATATAAATGCAAAAAATGATTATGAAATGGAAATAAATTATATTCTAATAAGCATCCACCAATATACATGCAGAAAGTATGCTTACTTTTCTAAAATCTTGATGAAATCTTTGTATTGTTCTTTGGGGTAACTGAGTGAGTCAAAGACTGCTCCTTTTGTCTTCATTGGTTTTATAAGGATACAAATATAGTGGTCTCTACATAAATAACGAAAGCATTAGGTAACTTTTAAGAAAATAAATCGAGCGCAGTGCTGAAACTTACTTAAAATTGTAAGTGGCCATTATATACTTTTTGCCATCATTCACAAAGTTATACATCGCCTTTTCTATATATGCCGCCACTTCCAACATTCTCTCCTTGATTATTTTCTTTGTCTTGTTTTCAAACTGCTTCTTTCTCATCTTTTTGTATTGCTCCGAATTTTTATTGAAGTTTAGGTCAAAATTGACCTGAGAAATCCATGTTGGTTCGAGGATCCCCGTCTGCAGTTTCTTCTGCTTCTGGTCATCTTAGAATACCATCCTACATATAAAGTTACTATTTATTAGTATGGCATCTCATACTAATTACTTAAAAGCACTTAATTAACATCTAGAAAGTATGACTTACAGGCACCACATGGTTAGGAGGTTGATATCGAGCCTCTCTTTGCGGAAAACAAGGAATAAATCTTCAAAACTAAAAAATTGAGTCCTCTCTCCACTCCAAAATGCATTTTCCAGCACATGAAAGAGGACGTGTGTGAACCCCAGAGCACTCGCTTGCATTTACCAATCATGCAATCTCCTCAATGGAAAATGTAGCTTACTGAGTTGCACTGAGGTTAAAAATGGTTTGCCATTCACATATTCTTCAGTCACATCCTGCTTACACCATACTGGTTCATTCCTTCACAGTTTATATCATCTCTGGTATAGAATTCTCCGTCCTCCTCCCAACTTTCAGTAAGTATCTCGTTTTGAATGGAGGATGAATTTCTTTGCAATCCTTGGAGATACTTTCATGTGTCTGCCGAAGAAGTCTTTTTGTACGAGGCAATTTCTATGTGGATGTATGCAGGAGCCGAATAAGTTTGGCTCTTTTGGCCTAAACCTTCTTTGCCCTTGAGAGGTGGCTCGGACATTTCTGTTAGGCTCTTGTCAGAAGGTGGTACAGTTAAAATTGTAAGACCCTCAGAGGAAGGCTGGAGCATTGTACCTTCTTGCTCTTGAGGAGAAGGTTGGAGCATTGTACATTGTTGGGTTGCATCTGGTGGGCCCTTGGAAGAAGATGGAGGTACATCAAATGTATCCTTTGGAGAAGGTTGTTTGTTGGTGTATCTTCACCCTTGGTGGCTGGCTGTGTCGACACATGTGCTGGGCTACTCAGATGTGGTTGGGATGTAGGTGGCCCATCATACAAAACAATATCACGTCTATGCGAAAAGATCAAGTGACTGAGAAGGGGGGTTGAATTGGGCACTTACGCCACTAGGCCAAATTCTTTCTCTTTCTAGTTTTTAGCAAACTAGCAAACAACTCCTAACAAGTAAGGTCTAGTGGATAGTAAAACAAGCTAGAAGACAAACTATCAAGCTTGTAAGCAATCCGACATGAGAGCCACCAAGAGAAGCAACTAAACAACATATCACACTACTCACAAGAAACTAAATGCTGTAAGTAAAGAGAAGCGTGATAGAGATGCTCATCGATTTTTCCCGATGTCTCGGAAGGATGGTGCCTTCCTCTAATCCTCATTGAACCACTCCCGTCATAGTTTTGGTTCCTCCCGTCGTTCTCGGAACGATACTCACAAGGGTACGCTTCACTCCGAGAGTGAAGACACCGACGTCCCGGTTGTAGCAAACAATACCCAATCACTAGAGCAAGCCTACAAGGCTCGGGCGCTCACTCTTAATGTCCCTTTCGAGCGACGGACCTAAAACCGTGTACAAACTTGATGTCGACTTTCACATTCTCCTCAAAAGCTCGGACAACGACACCTAACCGGTCTAGGCTGCCATAGAACAAGTGTAACAAGCCGAAGACACTCCTCTTAGCCTCACAAGCTCTAGTACGTGGATGCTCTTTGCTACTCCTCACAAGCACTCAAGATCTCACTAGATGCTCTCTTGTGCTCTTTTGATGAACTTTGGCTCACAACAAATGATCTCCAACTATTCTGACCGCGAGCAAGCTCCACAATAGCCTCCTCAACGGTTTAAGTAGGCCCCAAGCCCTGAAACAACCGTTAAGAGCTATTGTCAAAAAGCTGTCTGTATTTTGCAGTCACCGGACTGTTCAGTGACTGGGACCACTGGACTGTCCGGTGACTCTTGGTCTCCAACTGGCAGAAAACATCCTCTCTAAAATCCATTCTATGTGACATCGAACTGTCTGATTCATACCATCAACGGACTGTCCGGTGACCTTCTCTTATGGACTTCTAGAGACACCTCTTCTGGACACCTTCTCTGGAGCTCACCGGACTGTTCGATCTCTGACCGACGGACTGTCCGGTGACTTTTTCTTAATGACTCTAGAGATCACCTCCCTCTAGACTTCGAGCTCTTGCACTCACCGGACTGTCCGGTGACATCCGTCGGACTGTTTGGTGACTCCAGCTTCACTGCCTCCAGAAAACATCTTCTCTAGACTCCTGGCTGCGACCTTCACTGGACTGTCCGATGAAATCGACGAACTGTTCGGTGACCTCTTCGACTGTTGGACCTTGACTTCCTCAAGATCTTCAAGCTTTTAGTTGCAACTCTTGACATCTTCAAGCTTCCACTGATCACTCAAGTGCCTAACTTGAACCAGCAAACTCCTTAGAAACACTCTAAGAATACAAACATCCTTGCAGCAACCAACTCGTAAAAGTGTAGAATAGTGATGATATACCTGCATCCAACGAGTTAGTTTATGGTTTTCATTCAATTACTAAAATCATTCATACCTTTGAGGGGCTTCAATGGTCATGAAGCTAACAATCTCTCATTTTTTGGTGATTGATGACAACCATGATGCAAATGATCGAGATGATACAAAAGATAGGAGTGGAAGCACGAGACAACCTTAAGAAAAAGAATGGGCACAAGTTGTCTTACCATCTCTTGCCAAAAAGTCCACAAAATATGCACGAGATTTCATACCTTCGCTTCGGAGCTCTCCCTTGATAAGTGCATTGCTTACTCTCTTCATATTCCTTGATTTGATTGGTATTCTTAAGTGTGACTTCATTCATCTTCAAATCTTTGGCTCTCTCTACCCGTCTCCTATAAATAGAGAATAACCACAAGACGAGTAGAGAGAAAAAAGGTAGTAATCAACAGATTTAGAGAAATAGGAAATATTACTCCCTTTGTTTTGTTGTCCACTACATCTTTTCATCATCTTCATTTCTTCTCTATTTCTCTTCCCAACCTTCATGTCCTTCATTGATCATCATCTTCTTATTTGAGCATACTCGATCATCTTCACTTATCTTCATTTGATCATCTCCATTTCTCTCCCCCTTTGTCATCTATCAACCAAAATGGAAAACCACAAAGAAGGGAAATACCATAGAACAATAATCATGATGAGATATGAAACAATATTACATGATATTTTTTTCTTTGACGCTCATCACTCCTTATGTCTTGATCGTCTTCTAGTTTCATAGCTCCTGCTCCCCCTAGAGTTAGTATGTTTTCTACAAAAGGATCATCAAAGAAACTTCCTCTTCTCTCAACAAGAGGGGGGTTAGTAATGCATATGGGAATCTATGAATCATAGTCTTTGAGCTGCGTAAGTAAATTTATCCTTAGAGCTCGAAAGATTGTGATTCAATGGCACGAAGCACACAATTACTATGAAGGTCTAGGAGCAATCAACTTATATTGTTTATAAGTAACTCCCCATAGACTCGTGCTTGACGTCAAGACACTTGATGCAATGTATGAGATGTACATGGATGCAAAACAAGAGTAAAAGATGCATGCAAATGATGAAGAAGGACTAGAAAAAAATACCCTCATCATATTTGAATCCCCTCACAAGCTAACTCACAATGACCCTCATCTCCTAGCCTTGGGCACCTCGTGAACAATCTTTTCAAGCTCTTTATGATCATTGCTATCTTAAAAGGGTTAGATGAGGGCCTTGCAAAACAAGAAGAACAACAAAAACAAAGCAAACACATGCAAACAAGTATATGCAAAGGAAATTCTAAGCTTTGAAGATTACTCAAGTGAAGTCAGAAAGATCAAAAATGTTATCAAGGGGCTTCGTGAATATGTCGGCCAATTGATCATTTGTCCTCATACTTATAAGCTCGATATCTTTCTTGGCAACATGATCCTTTATGAAGTGATGCTTGACCTCATTGTGTTTAGCATGCCCATGATCACTCTTATGAAGTGCCATATTGATTGCATTTTCACTATCACAATAAGAGGAATTTGATTGTACACCAATCCATAGTCCATGAAAGTTTGCTTGATATAGAGAAGTTGAGCACAACAAGCACCAGCTATCCGCTTTGGCTATTGAGAGAGCCACGGTATTTTGCTTCTTAGAGCTCCAAGCAACCAATGATCTCCAAAGAAACTGACATCCACCGAGGTGCTCTTTCTACTCACTTTGCAACCGACGAAGTCCGAATCGGAGTAGCCAACAAGATCAAATCCTCAATCTTTTGGATACCAAAGGCCCATAGTTGGTGTATACTTGAGATACCTAAGAATCCTTTTGACAGCCTTGAGATGAGATTCTTTAGGGTTAGCTTGATAACGAGCACATAAGCATACACTAAATATAATATCCAAGCGAAAAGTGGTAAGATATAATAGAGAACCAATATGGATTGATAAAGCTTTTTATCAACCAATTTATCACTCTCATCTGGATCAAGAATACCATTTGTGGCCATTGAAGTCTTGATTGGCTTTGAATCCTCCATTTCGAAGCGCTTGATGAGATCTCTTGTGTACGTCTCTTGATAGTTGAATGTTCCATTTTTTATTTGCTTGATTTGAAATCCAAGGAACAAACGAAGTTCACCTATCATGGACATCTCAAATTCTTTGGCCATTAGATCACGAAATTCAGCATTATAAGCTTCATTAGTAGAACCAAAGATAATATCATCCACATATATTTAGCAAATAAAAAGATTATCATCAACATGTTTAGTAAAGAGTGTGTTATCAATACTCCCTATCTAAGCCCTTGTCGATGAAAAAATCTCTTAGCCGCTCATACCATGCCCTTAGTGCTTGCTTGAGTCCATACAACGCCTTCTTCAATTTGAAGATGTGATCGGGATGCTTGGGATTCTCGAAGCCGGGTGGTTGCTCAACATAAACCTGCTCATTAATATACCCGTTAAGGAAAGCACTTTTTACATCCATTTGATATAATTTGAAGTTAAAATGTGAAGCATAAGCGAGCAAGGTTCGAATTGACTCAAGTCGAGCCACGGGGGCAAATGTCTCGTCGAAGTCCACCCCCTCAACTTGAGAATAACCCTTGGCAACGAGTCTTGCTTTGTTTCTCACTACATTCCTGTTCTCATCTTGTTGGTTCTTGAAGACCCATTTGGCATCAATGATGTTCTTGCCCTTTGGCATCTTTACCAATTCCCACACTTGATTACGCTCGAAGTTGTTGAGCTCCTCTTGCATAGCTAACATCTATTTGTGATCTTTCACCGCCTCATCGATGTTCTTGGGCTCTATCAAAGACACAAAAGAGAAATTATCACAAGCAATGTTAGCCGCATCATCATCATTAGTATCATTAGTATAATTCAGCTTACATTGATTTCTCCTAGTCTTTAACCTTTGAGAGGGACTCCCAATAATGAAGTCACTTCCGTGAGCTCGAAGAATTGGTTTGTGTCTTTTTGGAGCCTCTTGATGTGGTGCTTGCAGTGAATAGACATCTTTTGCATCTTGCGTGGCTTGCTCCTTGGATATGATGATGTCTTATAGTCAGAGCGGAGAGCTGCAATCTTCTTCAATTCTTGATGTCATCATTGGACATGGTGGTGTACCACTTGATGTAGGCGATCCTTGATATTTTGGGGTAGAAGGCATTTGTGGTGGCTCTCTTGGTGCTCGAACACTTGATGATTCTCCCACTTGAGTTGTTGATATAGTGTTCTCATGTAGAGTCGTGGAGGAGTCTTCCGGTGGCAGAGTAGAGGAGTTATCTTCTCTTGGTAGAACTTTTTCTATGGGCATCTTCTGCATTGCCTCCCCCAAGGGTTCATCATCATCTATATCACAACTATAAGATTCTTTATTCTCTTGAGAACTATTAGTTTCATCAAATTGCACACCACATGATTCCTCAACAAAGCTGGTAGTTGCATTAAAGATACGATAAGATTTAGAGTTACCGAAATACTCGACGATAAATCCAATTTCGATACTATTCTCAAACTTACCAAGCCTCTTCCTCTTCTTTAAGATATAGCATTTACATCCAAAGACCCGAAAATAACCCACATTTGGCTTCCTTCCTACCAATAGCTCATAAGGGGTCTTCTTCAAGAGGCGATGTAGATAAAAATGGTTCGAAGTATAGCATGCCATGTTGATGGCTTCAGCACAAAAACTCTCCAGAGTCCCATATTCATCCAACATAGCCCTAGCAAGCGTGATGAGAGTCTGATTCTTCCTCTCTACTGCATCATTTTGCTCTGGGGTGTAGGCAGCCGAGAACTCATGTTTGATCTTAGCTTGATCTTAGCAATATTTCTCAATGATAGAGTTCTTGAATTCCATCCCATTATCACTTCTAGCCTTCTTGATCTTAGCTTTAAATTCATTTTGAGCTCTCTTTGCAAACTTCTTGAAATTTGTGATGGCTTGAGCTTTGTCTTCTAGAAAGATAGTTCATGTATACCGAAAGAAGTAATCAACAATCACCATACAATAGAGATTGCCACCAAGACTCTTGTAAGTTGTCGGTCGAAAAAGATCAATGTGGAGTAGCTCTAGAGGTTTTGTAGTAGACATTATGGTCTTACAAGGATGAAGAGTTGCAACTTGTTTTCCTGCTTGACATGCACTACACAACTTGTCCTTCTCAAAAGTGACATCTTGAATTCTAAGAATTAAGCCTTTCTTGGTGACCTTCTTCAATTGACCCATTTTAATATAAACAAGCCTCCTATACCACAACTATCCTTTGGAGGACTTAGCAAAGAGACAAGTTTGAGGCATAACTTCACTTAAAGAGAAATTCACAATACAAAGATTGTTGTGCCGAAAACCATTAAATGTGAGGCCCAAAGATTTGTTGATTAATTCAGCACCTTTATCATTGAAGAAACATGTGAAACCAAGATCACACAATTGAGCAACTGAGAAAAGGTTGAAGCTCAATGATTTCACTAACATTACATTGGAGATTGTCAAGTCATTAGATATTAGATATAGCAACTTTCCCCAAGCTCTTGATTCTTCCCTTGGAATAGTCTCCAAAGGTCACTTTATCATTATCCTCATCTTCCTTGATAGTGGTGAACATTTTGTGATTGTTGTTCATGTGTTGAGCATAACCGCTATCAAGAACCCAATGTTTGCCACCATTCTTGTAATTTACCTTGCTAGAGGCCATGAGACATAAGGTGTTAGTATCCAAAATATTGCTAAATTCACTTGTACTAACCTCAACAATGAGAGCAATTTCTTGAGGTGAATTTTGTTCCTCGGAGTACTTGAGATGATCCTTCCATGTGTCAATTTTCTTCTTGCTTGCTTCATCCATAGTGATACGATGCTTTTTATAAGAATTGATCCAACCTACAAGCTTATCAATGCGAATGCACAAATCTTTCAAAGTTTCATTAGGTAAGACATTAATATCATCATACTCACCACATAGAACTACATAGGAGTCCTCTAACAAACTACTAGCAATAGCATTATTATTAAGAAGTAAATGAGAGCTAGTAGAAGTAGAGTCTATGCAAACCGTGGGCTCAAAAGTGTGACGAGCATGTACTACAATGATCTTGCTTGAGGTGGAAGAACTTAGATTCTACTTCTTAGATGAAGCTTCATGAGAGACACAAGAGCTAGAAATCTTGCATGAGAGGAACTTCTTGATAGATTCATCATTAGAGATCTTAAGTGCTCCTTCGAAGAAGTTGATCTTTTCAACAAGATCACGCAATCTTAGCATGGTAGCACCTATAAATTCACCATCAAAAGTTCTAAAGTGAGTTTAAGCATCTATGAGCTCAAGATAAGTAAGATTATCAAACTTTATAATAGCACTAAAAGAGTTGCTAGATGAAGAGTTTGAAGAGTTGCTCATGTTAGCACTCGAATTCTCCGGTTTTGTGGCATATAGGTAGCTTAGCAAGCGATTCTTCCATGAGCCACTACCGAACCCGACGATAAAGAACTTGTCTCCATCACTCTCGATCACTTCTCAAAGGCGGTTAAGCCCTAATTTGAGCACTTGGCTCTGATACCACTTAAAAGGATCAAGTGACCAAGAAGAGAGAGTTGAATCGAGCACTTACACTACTAGACCAAATTATTTCTCTTACTAGTTTCTAGCAAACTAGCAAACAATTCCTAGCAAGTAAGGTCTAGTGGATAGTAAAATAAGCTAGAAGACAACCTATCAAGCAAGTAAGCAATCCGGCATGAGAGCCACCAAGAAAAGCAACTAAACCACCTATCACACTACTCAGAAGAAAGTAAATGCGGTAAGTAAAGAGAAGGGTGATAGAGATGCTCAGCGATTTTTTTTGAGGTCTCAAAAGGATGGCGCCTTCCCCTAATCCTTGTTGAACCACTCCCGTCAGAGTTTTGTTCCTCCCGTCGTCCCCGGAACGATGCTCATAAGGATACGCTTCACTCCGAGAGTGAAGACACCGGCGCCCCGGCTGTAGCAAACAATACTCAATCACTAGAGCAAGCCTCCAAGGCTCGGGTGCTCACTTTTGATGTCTCTTTCGAGTGGAGGACATGGAACCGCATACAAACTTGATGTCCACTTCCACAATCTCCTCGGAAGCTCGAACAACGACACCTAACCGGTCTAGGCTGCCATAGACCAAAAGTAACAAGCCGAAGACACTCCTCTCAGCCTCACAAGCTTTAGGAATGCGTGGATGCTCTTTGCTACTCTTCACAGCACTCAAGATCTCACTAGATGCTCTCTTGTGCTCCCTTGATGAAGTTTGGCTCACAACAAATGATCTCAACTGTTTTGATCGCGAGCAAGCTCCACAACAGCTCCCCCAACAGTTTAAATAGGCACCAAGCCCTGAAACAACTGTTAAGAGCCGTTGCCAAAAAGCTGTCTGCTTTTTGCAGTCATTGGACAGTCCGGTGACTTCTGGTCTCCAACGGGCAGAAAATATCCTCCCTGGAATCCATTCCATGTGACACCGGACTGTTCGGGTCATATCATCACTGGACTGTCCGATGACCTTCTCTTTTAGACTTTCAGAGACACCTCTTCTGGACATCTCCGGGGCTCACCGGACTGTCCGGTGACTCTAGCTTCACTGCCTTTAGAAAACATCTTCTCTGGACTCCTGGCTGCGACTCTCACCGAACTGTCTAGTGACCTCTTCGACTGTTGGACCTTGACTTTCTCAAGATCTTCAAGCTTTCAGTTGCAACTCTTGACATCTTCAAGCTTCCACTAATTACTCAAGTGTCTCAGAGAACCTAGAACATCCACACACACACCCTAATTTCTGTAAAACTGAGATGAGTAACTCTACCCCTCTTAATAGTACCGGTGTTTTCTAGAGACACAAGGCCTAAAAGCTAAGCTACACATGGCTCTTACTTGAACCAGCAAACTCCTTGGAAACACTCTGGGAAAACAAATATCCTTGTAGCAACCAACTCGTAAAAGTGTAGAATAGTCATGAGATTCCCTCAGGTGTACTGTGGTTGAGTTCATAATCAAGATAGTCTTGCTGACGACTTCGTTAACTTGAACCTTCATGTAGTTTGTCGGGATGGGACTACAGTGGAAGGTACGCCCTGGAATTGCAAGACCAATGGCAAACTCAATTGTCTTATTTCCTGCCCTTCCAATCGGGACATGAAGGCGACATGTCGTGCTGTCCACAATATCATCTACAGGATATCTCTGTCCTAATGTAGAGGCTACACTACTTAGGTTACAACCCGGTGTGAGCCTAATAGTCGGGTTCTCAGTTGGCACAATCTCGAGTAATCTCGTAAGTTGTTGTTCTACTAAATACTTTTGATGTTTTTGAAATTACTCTAAGAAATTTTTTTAAGGAGGCCTTGAACTCCGCCTTAATTGTCTCTTCAAGACTCTTTTTATACCTATCATATTTTTTGTAGCTCGTTGTATCCTGTGAAAACCCCTCTTTCCAGGTCATCCATGAAGAGATGGCTCGTACACGTCTAAGGAGTTTTGGGTTGCCTAGTGCAACAGTAAGTTGGTCCTTCTCCCTATCAGGCTTGAACTTTTCAGCCTTTTGTTCCGTAGCAATTTTCACAATTTTTTTGTCTACTTCTGCCACTTGTGGACGTTCTTATATTATTTGTCCTTCTTCATTTGTATTTGATCGAGCATACACCCAGTTCCTAGTACGATCACTACAACCTTCTAACGGGTCAGCTCTCCCTGTCTTGGTAGCTTCCTCCATTCTCTTTTCCTATTCAATCATTATCCACCGGATCCTAGATGATGGGAGTAAATGTTTTTCCATACCAGTTCCACTTTAGCTGCACTCTGAGTTATTGCCTCAGGTGTGGTCTTCTGTCGAACAAATTCAGATCACTGAGCTTCCGTTATCTTCGGAAAAAAAATTTGGAACCAAATTTTTCTTCACAAACATGGCATTTAACTCAGTCTTCCACACACGGAACATCTTTGCCATAGAGGTTAATATACTCTTCTTTGCAAGATCTTTCGTGCCTTCTAGAAACTTAATTATTGATTTTAGCTTGATCTACAAAATGTTCTTAGTCTCTTCATCAAGCAGCGTCGGGACATTGTCCTTAACTATGAAACCACAAGCCTGATGGTATGTCACATCCCAAAAATTAGATTAGGTAAAAATATGTAATTAAAATCCTTAATTGTATTAAAGTAATTTTTATTGCATATTTGGATTTCTTTCCATGTTTAAAAAAAAATCATGCATTGCCTATCATTTCATTTGTTGCAGGAATTTAATAGAAATTAATTTAGTTGAAACACGAATTTTATTTCCAAAAACCTAATTAGTTCCAAAGCCTCCTCTGCTAGATTAAAAAAATGAATGAGAAAGGATAAAAAAAGAAAAAAAAAAAGCAAAGCACCTGGGCGTTGCTAACTTGGCGTCCAGGCCCACCCTGCCATTTCTTCCTCCTCTCCCCTTCGTTCCCAGTCGAACGCACCTGCCGCCGCCCGAGCCATCCGGCATCGCCACGATGATAGCTCCCATGCCGCGCACTGTGCCGCTGCGGACGAGACGACATGCTTTGTGCGCGCTTTCTCCTGCAAGCAAGCTCCACAGCACGTTCTTATCCTTCTCTCTCTCTCTGACAATGATCCGCCGGAGGAGAAATATCTTTGAGCACCGCCTTGCTGGCCAAATAAATCCTTCCCCAACGCTACCTAGTCATCCCTCTCGCAATTCCACCACCCCAGCGCAAGAGACCAACCGCAAATTGGATTGAAATCGAAGAAATCGGAAAAAAATTCCCCAATTCCGGCCGCCACCACCATTGCCGGAAATTGGAGCTCGCCGGTGAGCCTTGCTTCAATTCCTTGAGCCTAGAACTTCTCTATATGTTGTTGACTGAGTCTGCGTACCTTTTATTCTGAGATTTTTGGGAAATCATGGTCGTCGCCGTCGCAGTCCGTTCTTCCCCGATGTTGCTCGCCGCCTGCACAACTCCGGCCAGCACAGCCTAATCGGAGTCTCGGTGAGCTTCTACCTTCTCTATAGGCCATTCCCAACAGTGCTAGTTCGACCAGTGTTGCCTCTTCCTAGCTCGCCGCTTCCCTACCCAGCGCGCTGCCGCAGCAGCAATTGTTCCGCCGCTACAGGTGGCCGCGCCATTGAGCCTGCCACTGGTAGGTAGATTGTGAGCCATCCTGCCAAGAACGTACCGACATAAGAGGTCGAAATCGCATAAGCGTATAAGGCGAAATGACGAAAGATTAAATCTACACGACAACAACATTCAGCTCACCAACGGCTAAAAGCGAACACTTTGACTTACCTTTTAAGTGTTAGGCACCGTCTTAGCAACCAACTATTGACAACTGTAAAGATTTTTGTCAATGTATAGCAGGCGACAAAGCAACTTTGCCGAGAGGCAAAGCGTTCTAAAAGTTGGTAAAGCAGCCAAACGATCGGTAAATTAAGATAAAAAAGTGTCATTTGTCTCTTACGATTAGACAAAGGACGTACGAAGGACACCGGCCAATTACACCGGCGTCAGTGGGCGCCAAGCGACAATCGAGACCCCACCTAGCGGAGGGCTAGCAGGTTTCGTAGCGCTAAGTTGGTATCTCGGTCTGACCCCAATAAAAAGAATACCATAGGGCATTAGATAAACAAGAGAGAAGACAAGCGAAGAGAAGAGAACAAGTGAAGTGAAGTTAGCAAGTTGTTTTCAAACCACCCCGCTGTAACCACATTCACACACACGAGCTAAGTTTTTTGGATCGAGCCAAAACCCTTTCGCATTGCACTCATGTTCTTGAGTTCATACAATTTAATCTCTTTCGTTTCTGGGCGTAGGGTATTACGCCTCTCGGTGGCCCGAACCAGGTTAATCTTTGAGTTTCTTTCGTAGACTAGGCCATTCGAATACGAAGAGCGCACAAATACTCTCTCTGATTACGTAAATTTTACTGTGCCGGTGGTCAGAACACCGATAGTTGGCGCACCAGGTAGGAGGTTTTCGTGGTGCGTTTTCGCTTTGCTTTTCGATGGCTTCGATTTTCGCTTTGGTGTGAGAGTCCTCGATCTCTCGCCTGTTCTTCAAGGGTTTTGCTGTTGTCATCGCTCGTGATGGTCAATCGTTGAACATCCCCACTTTCGCTGCTGGCCAGGCCTTTCGCTTTGCAAGTTTGGATTTCGTTGCCGACAACGGCGGCGAGCTTCACCTTCAGACCCCACGCAAGCGGTGCTCGCCTCGGTGTTGTTCGCCTCACCATCGTTCACCTTGTCGTCTACCTCACGATGTGTTGGGTCATGACCCGTCCCGTGAGTGCTTCACGCTACTGCCTAACAAGGCCGCGGAGGTCGATACCCCCGGCAAGGCTCTTGACGATGACCCTTCTCCGCACTGTCGCGCTCTTTCTATCGTCGAAAATGCTCTCCGGGGACGATGGTTAGGGAAAGGGTGCCGCTGCGGCGAGCGGTGGTGCTTGAGCCCAGGCCCGGTCCACTTATCAGCAGATAATAGATGGCGGTACACCCGCCTTCGACACGTCGTACGAGAATCTGGCGGCGGCTTACATCCTCTACGAGTCCGCCATGTCCGACAACCCTTTGCTCAAAGAAACCTACGATCTTCTACGCGTCTACCTCGACGGTGCGCTTCAACAACCTGAACCTTCGCTTCATCAGCACTCTGAAGCGCACAGCTCTCACCGGCCGAGCGCCAATCGTCAGAGTCCGGTCCGCGATAGCCGCCGCGATCAGACTGTGGCGCACGATCCTTACCCTCCAGTTGGCAATGTTCGCTAGCGCCTCGAGGAGCATCATGACACTCGTCACACGATCGACGCGCGGAAGCAAGCCAAAAGCGAGCGTTACGCCGAGTCCAGGCGAGAGCGGTCTCCTGACCATTGCCGCCGTTGGCGCAGCTACGACCACGTCTGAAGCCTCAGTCTTGATGAGGTCGTTCCTCAAGCGTTCGGGTCCCACATCCAGAGAGCACCTTTCTCGCAAAGGTTCCGCGCTCCAACAAACATCGTCCAATACAATGGTGAGACCAACTCTGCCCACTGGCTCGAATATTATCGTCTTGCGTGCAGAGCCGATAGCGCCGATGACCTGTTCGCTATCAAGTACTTCCTACTCTTCTTGTCCGACTCGGCCAGGGGGTGGCTCGACCACCTTCCTAAGGACAGCATCTGTAACATCCTAGAATTTCGAATTAATAAAGTGGCGAATTTCTCCAAATTCCATTTCGATTAAATCATCTGTCCTAATTTTTGTTCTGTTTAATTATCTTTTTCCTGAAATTGATTCTGATTTGCTCCAAAATTTTCTTCTAATTTTTCGGACGTCGAAATAGTTAGGCCTGCGGATTTGTTTTTGGGCTGAGATTAATTTTGGCCTCTAATCCCTATCTAATCCCCTCTATAAAAACCCCTTTCATTCTTATCCTCTTTCCCACCCTCATTTCTCCAGAAAACCTTCAACTGCCGTCGCCCCTCTACGCCGCTAGTCCATTTTTTTGCCTCGTTTTCGCCGCCCCAGCCACGCGCCAGACCGCGTCGCTCTGCTCCACCTCGTCTCGCGTGCCGTCGACTTCTCTCCACATGCTGCCGACGCCGTCTTCGCCTCGCCGCTCGCGCGCGATCTCTGTTGCCGACGCCGTCACCGCTTGAAGGTCCGCGCCTGCCTTCGTCTCCGCGTTGCTTGTCGCGCCCGCATCGCCGACCCCCCGCGATCAGGCGAAACTGCTTCTGCCTCGGTCCGAGGGATCCCGCGCAGCTCTCTCCATTGGCCTTCGGTCCGAAGACCACGCTGTCCCCAATCGATCTCCAGTGCGGATCAGTACTCCGGTTTCCGATTTCTTTTGCGTCCGAGCGGTGGTGAGCAGATCAAATTCCTCTCTCTTAAATTCCTTTTTCCTTTCCGATTAATTGTTAGATTAATTGCTAATTTATTTGCGATTAATTATTTTGCAATTAATCTAAATCCTTGTGGTTTAGATCGTCTACAATTTTCGAAAAACTCCGTTTGATCTCCGATTATTCCCAAAATCTCTCCGTTAATTTGTCTCGTCGCGTTGTCGTGTAGGGTTGTTCCGAAAAATGTTTTGCACACGTTTAGCCTATTAGTTTCAATTTAGATCTAATTTTCGGTTTTATTTGTTGCGTACCTGGTGTCTGACTCCTGTTCCTGTTGTGATTTGCTACTGATCCCGAGGAGGAGTTCCGCGAGCCAGCTCAGTTCGACGACCCGGATCTCGACTACTACGATCCCGAGCTGCTAGGCAAGCCGCATTCCGTGATCACTTTGTACCCAGTATTTTAAACTGCATATTTTGTTTGCAACCCTAATTTGCATGCTAACTATTTTAAAATGTGCTAGCAACATTCCCAAGCCGTGCCTATTTACTGTTCTACAAATATGAATCCTAGGATTGCTTTAGAATATTTATTTTATTTTTATACTTAGCCATGCTTAGTCGCATTTATTTTTATCTCACACCTATCACTAAAAAATAGAATTTGTGTTAAATGATTTTGAACTGTGATTCAAATATGTGAGTTTTACAAATAACTATACATAACTATTTAGTGAGGGTAGGTTGGTGTATGAGGAGCTGGGGGACTTTTAGGAAGTCTCTGTGGGCATACCTGTTGCGGGTACAACAGGAAGATCCAGGCTAAGATCTTTTCGTGAGACTCGTTGTTGGCGTTGAGATTGGAGATGGTGCCTGCCCCGATAATTAAGGACCGAGTCCTTCAAGTCTTGTACGCTCAGTTGACAACTATGCACACCACGTTACTCTGTACAGACAGTTGGCTAGATCTTGAAGCTTGCCGAGACTGGTTGTTTACCCGTGGGTTGCCAGTGTTGTGTTAGTGTGGTGTAGAGCTATGACTCCCCACATGAGATCGAGATACCCCACCTGATGAGTGGTAGGCTCTTCACAGCTCCAGGACCCGATTGCGTAGGATTTTGGGATCCTTATCCTGGAGGATGGATGACACCAGTTAAAGCTTGTGGACGGGTCTTGTGTGTTCGTCGAGACTACGACGGTAGTTCCCGACGACGCTTCTCGTGGGTTCAAGTGCATAACCTCTGCAGAGTTTTAGTCGATGGGCATTGCCACCTTGAGTTGTGCTCCTCGTTGAGTAGTTTTGTTTTTCTTCCTTCTCTACTTTTTCAAAATGTTTTTGACTCCGGCCTTTGAGATGTGGCCGAGTGTAGAGGTTACATCGGCATTTAAATTGAACTCCCGTCCGAGATAACGGAGATCTCTGCGGGGCAAGATAATAAAATTTGACAGTTTTAAAATAAAACTTTCTTGCATCTTTTAAGTAAAATAAAATGTTTTAAACTTACATTTAGCACTTGAGCCATGCCTTTACCCTTGAAACCATTTGCAAGCATACATTGTTATTAGGTAGTACACAGTTTGCTAAGTATTCGTACTCACAGCTTTCTAATTTGTTGTTTTCAGAGGATACTCTCAGCTTCGACTTCGACTACGTCTCTGACGGTCCGTGACGTCCGCTCCTGCGCTCAAGCTAGCCTGTGTGGAGGAGGTTCGCTACTGCTGTCATGTTGATGATTTCGTTGCTGCTCTTTTTGGATTCTCGATAGTGATATATTTGCTCTGAGATGTTTTTGGCCTGCGTGCCGATGGTCCCCTTTGGAGGATGTTATTCTAACTATTTTCTATTCTCGTTTCTTGTTTAATATTTTTGTTATGGTTTCTTGATTGATCGCTTGTGATGTCGTGCTTGCCAAACTTCTGGGATTGTTTAAGTCACGGAAGATCGGGACTTAACGAAAGGTAAGGAAAATCCTGGTTATTACAGGTGGTATCAGAGCCAGGTTGACCGTAGGAGTGAAACCGTAGAACTGGACGTAACTAAGGAATATTTCTAGATTTCCTAATCTGCTAACAAACCTTTATCGTGAAAGTTGTTTTCTTAAATCTCGTCGTTTGCTTGGTGGAAGTTTTTTCTTCTTAGAATAGTGCTTGTTTAGTTATCTTCGTTCTGATCTGCTGGCCTTCTATCTTTTTCGGTAATTCTGTTTCTGCTATGCTATCTTTCTATTCAGAATTGTTTTCCTGCAATAGATGGCTCTGAGGAGGTCTGGACGTCTTTACGCTCGTTTTGAGGAGGTCGCTTTGGAGGACCCTGAGGTACCGCCATCCGCTGGGCGTGGTCGTGGTGTCGTCCCCAGAGGTCATGGTCGCGGCGCTCGAGGCCGTGTACCAGTGCCACCCGCAGCTGACGCGCCTGGCGTTGGTCGAGGGCGTGGCCGTGGACGTGGCCGAGCTGGAGCCCCTGCCCCTCAGGCTGGAGGTCGTGGCAGAGGAGTTGCCATGGACCTTGGGTTCGAGCCAGATGGTGTTGCCGCGCCTGGTGAGGAGCTTCCAGCGGCTCCGAATCTGGCGGAGGTGATGGCCCGATAGACGCTTCTGCTTGAGCGTAACGTCGAGCAGTCACAGCAGCAGCCTCATGGTCGTGCTTCTGCTCCTGACACAGCACCGTACCACCAGTCAGCCGGTTCTCGCATGGCGATGTTTCTGAGCATGCGCCCTCCCACTTTTGACCGTGCAGTCAATCCTCTGGATGCTGACGACTGGCTCGGGGATATCGAGAAGCTGGACCTGATTCAGTGTGACGACCAGGAGGCAGTTCGTCTGGCAGCACACCAGTTGACAGAGGCAGCTGGTGCTTGGTGGGACACTTTGTACGCCACACTTGACGATTCTGAGCAGTTCACCTGGGACGACTTCGTCACCGCTTTTCATGGTTTCCACATCTCAGAGAGAGCCATAGAGGCGAAGGCGGAGGAGTTATGTACTTTTCGTCAGGGGGGTATGTCTGTCACCGAGTACGCCAACCGCTTCACTCAGCTGAGCCATTTTGCACTTGAGGAGGTCTCGACTGAGCGTCGCAAGATGTACTGGTTCTGAAAGGGCCTACGTCTTGAGATGCTTCCGTATCTAGATGGTGGTATTCAGAGGAGCCTTCGTGAGCTGATTGACAGAGGCCTACCTTTGGAGGTGTCACTTCAGAAGCTCGACTGGTCCAGGGATGCTAAGAGGAGGGCTCTTGGTCAGGGACCCAGTCGTGAGGCTCGTAGCGTCTGCATTTCAGAGGTTCTTTCCAGCAGGAATCAGGACAGTCCACCTTCGCCCGATCCACTGGTCCTGCTCCAGCTTCAGTCCAGCAGCAGAGTTCTCAGAGCCAGAAAGGTGTCTTTCAGCAGCAGCAGTCCTCTTTTTGTCCGACAGGGGGTCAGCCCTCGGTTCACTGCTTCGAGTGTGGCCAGAAGGGTCACTAGGCGTTTCAGTGTCCTAGGCGCCAGCAGCAGGGACCTGGGGGTGGTGTTCAGTTTGCCACTCCTGCTAGGTCACCGCACCAGTCAGAAGGACGAGGAGTGCGTTCAGCGGGCCATGGCGCTACTCAGCCGAGCGTCACGCACAGCCACCTGAACCACATCTCGGTGGAGGAGGCTCAAGAGGCAACTAAAGTCGTCGTTGGTGAGTTCTTGGTTCACTCACACCTAGCGACGGTTGTGTTCGATTCGGGGGCTACTTATTCGTTTGTGTCGTCGTCGTTTACGTCTACACACAGTCTCCCTACCTCACTCTTAGCTATACCTACACTTACCACTTCACCTCTGGGAGTCTACAAGAATCGTGTTGAGTGTAGAGGTGTTCGGATATTGATTGAGAGTGTGGTCTTTCTAGCCGATCTCATCGTCCTTCCCTCGTGTGACATTGATGTCATCTTAGGGATGGATTGGCTAGCGAGACACAAAGGAGTCATCACTTGTGCTGAGAGAGTTGTGTCTTTGGTCAACCACCATGATGTTCGAGTGGTGTGTGCTCCTAGAGCGTCTAGAGTTTCACCTTCAGTTTGTAGCTTGCAGGAGTTATCTTTGGAGCAGATTCCTATTATTCGTGGGTCTCCAGAGGTGTTTTTCGATGAGTTGCGGGACATCCTCCAGATCGAGATGTTGAGCTCGTGATTGATCTTCTTTCTAGTACCGCGCCGATTGCCAAGCGGCCGTACCGGATGTCTTCCGATGAGCTTGCTTTGCTTAAGGAGCACATTGATGAGCTCTTGAGTAAAGGGTTCATTCGGCCGAGTGCTTTGCCGTGGGGAGCCCCAGTGCTGTTCGTGAAGAAGGATGGGTCAATGCGCATGTGCGTTGACTATCGTTCTTTGAATGAGGTGACAATAAAGAACAAGTACCTATTACCGAGGATTGATGATTTGTTTGATCAGTTGAAGGGTGCGAAGTTCTTTTCCTCGATTGAACATGATGAACAAGGTATTCATGGCTGAGTTGGATATGTTCGTGGTGGTTTTCATTGATGATATCTTTGTCTACTCCAAGTCAGCGAAAGAGCATGAGCAGCATCTGAGAGTTGTGCTTGAGAGGTTGAAATCTCATCAGTTATATGTCAAGTTCAGCAAGTGCAAGTTTTAGCTTGAGAAAGTTGCTTTTCTGGGCCATGTTGTTACAGCTGAGGGCGTTGCTGTTAATACTGAGAAGGTAAGGCTGTTGTGGAGTGGGAGTCTCCGAGGTCAGTCTCTAAGGTGAGGAGTTTTCTTGGATTGGCAGGTTACTATCGCCGATTCATTTTGAACTTCTCCAGGATTGCTAAGCCTATGATCGAGTTGACTCAGTTGGGTGTGCCATTTGTTTGGTCAGATGCTTGTGAGAGGAGTTTTCAGGAGCTGAAGATGAGGCTAACATCTGCGTCTGTTTTGACCTTGCCGGATATTCACCAGGATTTTTAGGTTTTCTGTGATGCTTCTCGTCAGAGTTTGGGTTGTGTGCTGATGCAGAACAAGAAAGTTGTGTGCTATGCTTCGAGGCAGTTAAAGAAGCACGAGTTGAACTATCCGACGCATGATCTTGAGTTGGCAGCTGTTGTCTATGCTTTGAAGATTTGGAGGCATTATCTGATCGGCAACAGATGTGAGATCTTCACCGACCACAAGAGTCTCAAGTATATCTTCACCTAGTCAGAGCTGAACATGAGGCAGAGGAGGTGCCTTGAGTTGATTAAGGATTACGATCTTAGCATCAAATATCACCCGGGTAAAGCCAATGTGGTAGCCGATGCTTTGAGTCGTAAGGCTTATTGTTCTTTTTTGATGTCTGGGCAGTCAGAGATTCTTGCAGATCTGACCAGTTTGGGAGTTGAGATTGTTCCTCAAGGTTTTTTGCGCGAGCTCAGGTTGCAGCCGTTGTTGATTGAGGAGATCAAGTTAGCTCAGAAGCTTGATAGAGAGGTTCAGTCGATCTTGAAGAAAATGAGGAGAGGCAAAGCACCGGGTTTCCGTGTGGATCACCAGGGTGCTTTGTGGTTTGAGGACCGTATTTGTGTTTCAAGAGTGCCAGAGTTGCGAGATGCTATTTTGAGAGAGGCTCATGATTCGAGGTTTTCTATTCACCCAGGTTGCACCAAGATGTTCGAGGATCTGAGGACTCGTTTCTGGTGGGTTGGCATGAAAGCAGACATTGCTGAGTATGTTGCCTTGTGTGATGTTTGTGGGCGAGTTAAGGCTGAGCACCAGAGACCGGCTGGATTGCTGAAGCCGTTGTCGATCCCTTCATGGAAGTGGGATGACATCAATATGGACTTCATCACAGGTTTGCCGTTGACGTCTCGCCATCATAATACTATCTTGGTGGTGGTGGACCAATTGACTAAGACCGCTCATTTCATCCCTGTGAATGAGAGGTACTCAGTTGATCAGTTAGCCAAGTTGTACATCGATCACATTGTGAGATTGCATGGTGCACCGAGGAGCATTCTGTCTGATCGCGGGCCTCAGTTTACCGCGAGATTCTGGAGGAGCTTGCACGAAGCTATGGGTACACACCCGGTGTACGGTTCAGCTTATCACCCTCAGACAGATGGTCACACAGAGCGTGTGAACCAGATTTTGGAGGATATGTTGAGAGCTTGTGTGATCACCTATGGACAGAGCTGGGAGGACAGTCTCTATTTTGCAGAGTTCTCTTACAACAACAGTTTTCAGGCCAGTTTCGGTATGTCACCTTTTGAGACGTTGTATGGTAGGAGATGCCGTACCCCGCTCATGTGGTCAGAGGTTGGTGAGAGGTCTTTCTTTGGTCCTGATTCTATCAGAGCTGCTGAGGAGAAGGTTGAGAAGATCAGAGAGCATCTCCGGGTTGCTCAGAGCCGTCAGAAGAGTTATGCGGATAAGAGGAGGAGGCTCTTTTCTTTCGAGGTTGATGATTGGGTGTATCTCAAGGTGTCACCTCTTTGTGGCACGCGTCGCTTCCATGTCCGAGGAAAGTTGGCTCCAAGGTTTGTTGGTCCTTTCTAAATTCTCAGGAAGATCGGTGAGCTTGCTTACAGATTGGACTTACCATCCAAGCTTGCGGGTGTGCATCCGGTGTTCTACGTCTCTCACTTGAAGAAGTGTCTTTGAGTGCCGGAGGAGCGAGTTGTCCCTGATGCTTTGGATATTCAGGACACGCTCGAGTACCTGGAGCACTCGGTGAAGATTCTTGATGAGGCGTTTAAGGAAACGCGGAGGTCCAAGATCAAGTTTCTCAAAGATCAGTGGAGCAACCACACTGAGCGAGAGGCTACCTGAGAGAAAGAAGATGATCTGAGGAAAGAGTTTCCCTATCTGTTTGAATCCGCTCCTTGATCTCGAGGACGAGATCCTGTAAGGGGGAGTCACACTGTAACGATCGGGATTTTCCTTACCTTTCGATAAGTTCCGATCTTCTGTGACTTTACCAATCCTAAGAGTTTGGCAAACACGACATCATAAGCGATCAATCAAGAAACCATAACAGAAATATTAAACAAGAAACAAGAATAGAAAATAGCAGGTCAAAGTGAAATTATTAGAATAATATCCTCTAAAGGGATCCATCGGCACGCAGGCCGGAAACATCTCAGAGCAGATATATCACTATCGAGAATTCAACAAGAGCAGCAACGGAATCATCAACATGGCAGCAGTAGCGAACCTCCTCCACATAGGCTAGCTTGAGCGTAGGAGCAGACGTCACAGACCATCAGACATGTAGTCGAAGTCGAAGCAGAGAGTATCCTCTGAAAACAACAAATTAGAAAGCCGTGAGTACGAATACTTAGCAAACCGCGTACTACCTAACAACAACGTATGCATGCAAATGGTTTCAAAGGTATAGGCATGGCTCAAGTGCTAAATGCAAGTTTAAAACATTTTATTTTACTTAAAGGATGCAAGAAAGTTTTATTTTAAAACTGTCAAATTTTTTTATCTTGCCCCGCAGAGATCTTTGTTATCTCGGACGGGAGTTCATTTTAAATGCCGATGTAATCTCTACACTCGGCCATAGCTCAAAGGCCGGAGTCAAAAACATTTTGTAAAAGGAGAGGAGGAAGAAAAACAAAACTACTCAACGAGGAGCACAACTCATGGTGGCAATGAACATCGACAAAAACTCTACAGAGGTTATGCACCTAGACCCACGACAAGCATCATGGGAAACTACCGTCGTAGTCCCGACGAACACACAAGACCCGTCCACAAGCTTTAACTGGCGTCATCCGTCCTCCAGAATAAGGATCCCAAAAAACTACGCAATCGGGTCTTGGAGCTGTAAAGAGCTTACCACTCATCAGGTGGCGTATCTCGATCTCATGTAGAGAGTCATAGCTCTACACCACACTAACACAACACCGCCAACCCACGGGTAAACACCAGTCTCGGCAAGCTTCAAGATCAAGCCAACTACCCGTATAGGGTAACGTGGTGTGCATGGTTGTCAACTGAGCATACAAGACACGAAGGACTCGGTCTTTTATTGCCGGGGCAAGCACCATCTCCAACTTCAACGCCAACAACGAGTCTCACAGAAAGATCCCAGCCCGGATCTTCCCGTTGTACCCGCAACAGGTACGCCCACAGGGACTTCCCAAAAGTCCCCAGCTCCTCATACTCCAACCTGCCCCCGCTAAATAGTTATGTATAGTTATTTGTAAAACTCACATATTTCAATCACAGTTCAAAATCATTTAACACAAATTCTATTTTTATAGTGATAGGTGTGAGATAAAAATAAATGCGACTAAGCATGGCTAAGCATAAAAATAAAATAAATATTCTAAAGCAAGTCTAGGGTTCATATTTGTGAAACAGTAAATAGGCACGGTTTAGAAATGTTGCTAGCATATTTTAAAATAGTTGGCATGCAAATTAAGGTTGCAAACAAAATATGCAGTTTAAAATACTGGGTACAAAGTGATCAAGGAACGCGGCTAGCCTGGCAGCTCGGGATCATAGTCGAGATCCAGATCGTCGAATTGAGCTAGCTCGCGGAACTCCTCCTCGGGATCAGTAGCTAATCACAACACGAACATGAGTTAGACACTAGGTACGCAATAAATAAAACCGAAAATTAGATCTAAATTGAAACTACTAGGCTAAACGTGCGCAAAACATTTTCCGAAACAACCCTATACGACAACGTGATGAGACAAATTAACGGAGAGATTTTGGGAATAATCGGAGATCAAACGGAGTTTTTCGAAAATTATAGACGATCTAGACCACAAGGATTAGATTAATTGCAGAATAATTAATCGCAAATAAATTAGCAATTAATCTAACAATTAATCAGAGAGGAAAAAGGAATTTAAGAGAGAGGAATTTGATCTGCTCACCACCGCTCGGACGCAGAAGAAATCGGAAACCGGAGTACTGATCCGCACTAGAGATCGATTGGGAACGCCGTGGTCTTTGGACCGAAGGCCAATGGAGAGAGCAGCGCGGGATCCCTCGGACCGAGGCAGAAGCAGTTTCGGCTGAGCGCGAACGGCGTCGGCAACAGAGATCGCGCCCGAGCGACGAGGCGAAGTCGGCGTCGGCAACACGCGGAGAGAAGCCAACGGCGCGCGAGACGAGGTGAAGCAAAGCGACGCAGTCTGGCGCGCGGCTGGGGCGGCGAAAACGAGGCAAAAAAAATGGACTGGCGGCGCAGAGGGGCGACGACAGTTGGAGGTTTTTTGGAGAAATGAGGAGGGGAAAGGGGATAAGAATGAGATGGGTTTTTATAGAGGGGATTAGATAGAGATTAGAGACGAAAATTAATCTCAGCCTAGAAACAAATCCACGGGCCTAACTACTCAGACGTCCGAAAAATTAGAAGAAAATTTCAGAGCAAATCGGAATCAATTTCGGGAAAAAGATAATTGAACAGAACGAAAATTAGGACATATGATTTAATCAGAACGGAATTTGGGGAAATTCGCCACTTTATTAATTCGAAATTTCGGGATGTTACAGCTTCCATGACTGGTCCGACCTCCGTCAAGCTTTCGTCGGCAACTTTCAGGGGACCTACACCCACTAGGGTAACTCCTGGTATCTGAAGAACTGCAAGCAGAACCCCGACGAATCACTCCGCGACTACATTCAGCGCTTTTCGCGCAAGTGAAATAAGCTGTTCGACGTGAGCGATGCCGACGTCATCAAGGCCTTCACCAGCGGCAATGTCCAAGGCGCTCGTCCACAAGCTAGGTGTAAAAACCCACGGACAACGAGCGCCCTTCTCGACATCGTCACCACCTTTGCCATCGGGGAGGAGGCTGTCCAAATGAACTTCGACCGAGATCGGACCAAGTACAAGGAGAAGACCAAGGCCGACCGCAAGAACGACAAACGCTCTGACCGACGCTCCTACCGCAGGTTCGTTCAAGACGGGGACGACTCGAGCAGCAAGAAGCAGAAGAACAGCCAACACAATGAGAGGTTCGTTGGCGTCATAGAGCGGCCTCCCCGACCCCAAGCAAAGAAGCCAGTCGACCACAACAACCACATCGAAAAGATACTCGACAAGATCAGCACCAACCACGCGACCCCCATCAAGCACACCTTGCGGGACTGCCACCTTATGCGAGCCTTCTACAGAGGTCACTTCCGACCTGACTCCCGTCAGCCTCAAAATCCAGACCCTCCTGCGAAGGAGGCTGAGGGGTAATGCCAACAACGCCTTTCTCGAGCCAGAGGACTGCCTGATGATCCTCAGCGAGCCGGTGGCTTACGAGTCACGGTGCCACCAGAAGCAAACGTGACGGAAGGTCAATCACACCGACCTCGCTGTGCCCACCTACCTCAAGTGGTCGGAGGCCCCAATCACCTTCGACAGATCCGACCACCTCGACGGAGGCCGAAGAACCGAGCGCCCCCGTAGCGGATGATGGCACCATCGACGCCATGACCAGCTCGGTCCCTCCTCCCTCATGTGCCTCTCTGGTGGTTTCGCTCGCACCGGACTGGTCCGCACTCGTCTACAGCTCGCTAACCTCCTCCGCGGTAGTCCCCCGCAAACCCTCGGACGGGTCTACTAGAAGAACTTTCGGTCGCCTCCCGGTGGCCGTCTCACTCAGCTCCCTCATGCCCTCAAGAGCGGCGGGCGAGATTCAGCCGGCCAGCTCTTCGTGAACAAAGGGCGGGAGAGATCCCCTCGGACCCTCGGCCATCGTGGTCGGGGACGGCGCGGACCTCCCCTCCGGCATCAGGAGCCGAAGAGGAGTCTTCCCTCTCCTCCTCGGTGGCTTCCTCTTCTTGGATCAAGGGAGCCGCCTCCTCCAGGGCCTTGATGGCCGCCTCCTCCTCCAGGGTTTTGGCGGCTGCCTCCTCTTGGGCTTTGTCCGCCACTTCCTCCTGACCTTCAACGGTGGTTGTTGGAGGCGGCAGCAGCAGTACCTCGCCGACCCTCGAGGTCGACAAATCTTGAGCTTCGGATGGATGGGGGCGTCGTCACGTGCGCCGCCTCATCAGTACTAATGTCGGCTCTCCCGCCGGCGTCCTCAGACGTCGACGTCATAATAGCCGTAGCCGGACGCATCGCAGCGACCAACGACGGAGGCCTCCACATCCCCAAACCGGTCAAAAACGAACTAATCCAAACTTACATCTAAACTAAAGGTGCAGGAACTTACGCCTTCGACTGGCGCATCGGGATCTTCCGGATCTGAGGAAGGGCTGGTTGGACCGCACCCGGGGGCTAGACCGCTCCAGTTTCTGCCAACTGGAACATGGTGGCCGCCACTGCGGTCCCAGAGTCGACTTCTGCGCCCTCCGACCCCTCGGCCCTCGTCCTCTTTGACAGAGGCGGGACCACGTCCTCGGACGACGCTGAGCTCCTGACGTCGACCAGAGCCGCCGCCTACAGCGCAGCAGTTCCGAAGGTCGGGGTCGGAACCCCCGACCTTGCACTCGTAGCTACAGGGGCCCCGACTGGCGGAGCACCAGCTGACCCCTGAGCAGGCCGCGCAGTCGGCACAGAAGCAGCAGGGCTGTCGGCCGAGAACGATTTCGAACCTGCAAGGCGCCGTCTCTTGATGGCCTTCTTCTTCTTGGCCAGGGACACGCCCGCGGTGCTTGTCCCAACTACATCCCTCAACCCGGGTGCGGCCCCGACAGGACCTGCAGCGACGACAACGACTAAGTCTTTGACTCCTATCCATGACCCAACCCGATCTACTCTACGAATCCGAATAACAAAGACAAGAGGAGGCCAACTCACCAGAGTCAGGTGATCCTTGTCAAGGGGCTGTGGTCCCTTGGTCATCGCGTCGATGACTCCCCCTCCAGCAACCTCTCAGGCGCTCAGCTCGATCCCAACCACCTCCCGAATGACGTCGTCCTTCCCCTCATAGCTGTTCATAGGGAAGTCTCTGATGCACATCAGCTGAACCCGATGCCACACAAAGGTAGCAATGACGGTAGCACCATTCAATCCTTCGTCCGTTAGCCGTCAGATCCTCTACAGCAACGGCCTCAACTCGTCCTTATCCTCGGCTGTCACCTTCGCCTTCCACATGTCGGTCGCCACAGTCGGTGCGTTACGAAAGGTCAGGAGGCCGAGGGTGGCGTTCTTGATGTAGAACCACTCGTCATGCCAGCCTTTCAAGGACTTATACAGCGACACCTTCATGTATTCCTTCACCTCGGCTCTCCAGAGCATGATCGCGGCACCGCCGACCTGTCTAGCCACGCCGAAGGGCTCCAGCAACTGGCTGGCCTGGAAGAAATAACGCCACAACCGTAGGCCCGAAGCCACCCCCAAATACGCTTCACAGAGCGTGATGAAGATAGCGATCTGGAGGATACCGTGAGGGTTGAGGTGGTGGAGGCACACGCCGTAGTGAAGCATCAGTGTGCGAAAGAAGAAGGTGCACGGGAGTGCCAGCCCGCGCTCATGCAACGTGAGGAAGCTCACAATCTTCCCCTCCGGCGGCGCCGGTACGTCCTAGTTCTCCGCCGCCTCCCACTCGTCGGCTTCCTTCGACGGCAACAGCCCAGCGCCGTGGTACGACTCCAGCACCTCTTCCGACACGGTAGAGGGCTTCCACTCGGCTTCCATCACAGCGACAGTGAAGACGATGATGATGAAGACGGGGACGGTCGCAGTGACCGCCGGAATGAACGCGACGAAGACGATGAAATCGAAGACGGTGAGCTCTGGACGCAAAAGCGAGCTAGAGCAAGGAAGCTTGGAGACGATGGCAACGGAGGGTCGGTGAATTTTGTAATCACCGCGCCCCCTTTTTTAAAGACTACCAGGGGTGAAGGTTACTCACCCCCACTACCCACGACGCGATGACGCAGTAACTGCGCCATTATGGGTATGCACCATGATGTGCACCCGCCACGCTAGCACCCCACTCACTAACAGGTGGGGCCGGATGTCGCCTCGCCACCTCCATCACGATGGAGGTGGCGCAAGCCTGCCTGACATGCCAGTCGATGGCTAACAGGAGCCAGTTGATGGGACACGCACGCATGAAACACCGCACTCCCACCGCTGTCTGATCGGCATCATCCAACTGACCGGATCGATCGGCAGTTACAATTCCTAGACGCTATATCCGCCATCCATGTGGAGGCAGCGAAATCGTGCGATTGTGGGAGCCGTTACCGACGCTCGTTACTGACGCCGTGAGTCATCTCATGGATGGGGACAAAAGAGAGGTCGGGCGATAAACCAACCGGCCTGATACTTGCTCGGGGTGCTGATCGTGGAAAACGACTAGACTGCCTAGTCTGACCTAAGCGCGATGCTGATCATGAGACGAGGCCGACCTGACCGGTCCAATTTAGGCATCTGTCCCGACACTCAGCTGATAACGAAAATCAGTTTCAAACCGACCTCAAGGGCTGGAACTATCGAAGACTAAGCCCACGACCACCCTTCGGCTCGCTCGGGCCCGTAGGGTCGACCATCGATGAACAATGACGAAGACGAAGATTAAGCCCATGACTGACCCTTCGGATCGCTCGAGGGCTCGGAGGCTATGCCCCTCAAGCGCTCTTGCGCGTCCCCGTAGGATCAAAAGTCATACTTCGGCAAAGGTCAGCTCAACACTGCCTCAACAAGGATTGCAAACAGCGCAAGGCTCGAAGGCTACTGTCGGGACAGTATACCTCGGGTACTTACGGACCCGGCCTCTACACAAAGGCCCATCTACAAACTACGACCCGTGACCCATCTACAGCCCACGAAGAATGTCCCGACCTCAGAGGTCGGAACCGCGTAAGCGTCCAAACCTGACCGACGAAAGGTCAAAGCTACACGACAACAAGATTTAGCCCACCAACGGCTAGAAACCAACGCTCTGACCCGACCCTCGGGGATCAGGCACCGCCTTAGCAACCAACCACTGATAACCGCAGAGATTTCTGCCAATGTACAGCAGGAGGTAAAGCAACCTTGTCAGGACGTAAAGCGTTCCAGAAGTTAGTAAAGTAGCTAAACGATCGGTAAAGCAAGATAAAAAAAAAGTGTCTTTTGTCCTCCACGACTGGACAAAAGACGTACGAAGGACATCGGTCAATTGTGCCGGCGCCAGCTGGCGCAAAGCGACTAACTCAAGCGACGACCGAGACCCCACATGACGAAGGGCCAGCAGGTTCTGTAGGCACCAAGTTAATGCCTCCAGTCCGACCACTATAAAAGAGGTACCATGAAGCATTAGACGAACAAAAGAGAAGACAAGTGAAGAGAAGAGAACAAGTGAAGTGAAATTAGCCAAGTTGTTTTCAAGCCACCCCGCTGTAACCACATTCAAACAACGCGAGCTAGGGTTCTTGAATCGAGCCAAAACCCTTTTGCATTATACTAATGTTCTTGAGTTTATACGATTTGATCTCTTTCGTCTCTGGAGGTATGGTATTACGTCTTTTGGTGGCCCAAACTATATTAATCTTTGAGTCTCCTTCGTAGACTAGGCCATTCAAATACAAAGAGCGAAGCCCGAACTATATTAATCTTTGAGTCTTCTTCGTAGACTAAACCATTTGAATACAAAGAGCGAAAGAATACTCTGTCTGATTACGTAAATTTTACTGTGCCGATAGTCAGGTAGGTAGTTCGTGAGGTCATGCATCCATTTGACTAGGTCCCAGCTGGAGCTGCTGTGCAATCGCCGCCTGCAAGACTCACGAGAGCTGCTTGTACACACGTTCATGAACTCACCTGTCTTCCATACGTATAGCTAGCAGGGAAATACTAGTAGGAAGAATAAATAGAAAAGATACCAAACACTCCTGCTGGCGATACTAATCACATTCAATTATCTTTTACTTAAGCTTGAGGACCAAATTTTGCACATGGAGATGTACTTCTAACTGGTAAATCAATTCTAGAATATCCCTACAGAAATACATATTTAGATAATTATTAATGTACAAAGTACTTTATATTTATGTTTTACAGAAAAACTGAGAAATTGTTAGTACTACTAAGAGTTCTCCTAATTCAAAGGTGATCCTCCTGATCCATTAGGTAGTTTGCACGGTAGCACTTATAACACAGGAAATGAATATCACTCGCATGTTCTCTTATCCATTAAAAAGAAAACCTGACATAGATAAGATTAAAGAAAAATTCATGTAAATAATAAAATATATTAAGGACATAATCAGGCGTCTTGTTTCATGAGAATATGGATCATATAGATTATTATTAATTAAATCAGGTCCATAAGAGTGTTTTATATTTCTTACAAATAAAAATACTGCACATGCACACACATATAGGTTTTTATATATATATAGGCATACACCTATGGTTTTAAGGAAATTAATATAGGTGAAGTTTAAATAAGGATTGATTCAATCTATAAGTCATATAATAGATATGCACATAAACAGTATAATTAAATTCTGTAAATTATATCCTAATTACTATGCATGACCACTGAACAACTTAATTGATCAATTAGAATAATCACTTAAGTGTTTTCTTTATGAAGTAAAAGAGGAATAAATAATATGTCAAGGTGAATATGTCCTTTATGAAACTAGGACTTAAATTTGCTTAAACCACGTTCATTCATCATGCATTATTTTAAAATATGTATTCCTCATTCTTTTTTGATTTTTATTCGAATTATTTCATGTTTATTGCAGCCGATTCTCTTGATTGGATTTATTCGGATTCTTTGGTGTTTCTCAATGCAAACGTGAGTGAATCGATGGGGGGCTTCATCGCATGGAGATCGACAAGAAAAGAAGACTACATCTGATCTATTAACTAAAGGTGCGAGGCAAGCACACCCCCTTGATCATTTTGATCCTATGTTTGCAAATGAAATTAAGAGCCTAACATGTAGATTAATCTGTGCATAACTTATACAACTAAAATTTGGTCATCGGGTAATGGTAGACATTTTCTATTGTTATTCATGTTTACCTTGTTGAGCTAGTTAGTATTTTTCTTTGTAACCATAGAATCGGTATATTGATGGGTTAATCCATAGGATCACGATGCAATTTATTTACATCGTGGACTCATGGTTAGTTGCGGGTCTATAACTAAAAATTAATATAATGTACACCTAGTAATTATTAGACTAATTAATATTGTTTAGAGGAGTCTTGATTGATAGTTGATTAGAGTTATGAGTCGATGGAGATGGGTTGTCATGATAGTTAGTTCATGACGATGATGATGATAGTTAGAAGGTGTTAGGTGGAGATTGACTTGGGAGACCCATCACATCACATAAGGACCGGTATATTTGACTCTTGATTTAAGGAAATATCGTGCGACCATGGATGCCGGTATGGGTTGGCTATGGCCAAGTAGTTAGTTGAAAGCTACATTGCTTTCTAAGAGTAGTCTGCATGTATGGATAATTCACTTAGTGGATGTATCCAAAGGGACCTCCATCGCTATGGTGTTGGGCTGAAGGTTTACCGATACAATGGATTGCATCTCCGGGACTTTCACCCAACGTAAGGAGGACTAGCCTCTGGGGTGTTAGAACTAGGTAAACAGGGAATCAATGCTTTTCAGGGAAGGCAAGAATAGCGGATGACTAGTGAAAAAATGATATGTGATACCGATGTGCACACTTCGTGAGTGCACGATGCTAGCTACACCACAGATGGTCACTCACAGTCCATGGGTATAGCGTACAAACTCTGCAAAGTAATAAATCTATTCGAATAGCCGTGCTTGCGGCATCAAACTCCTTAATGATGGATCTTTGTTTAGAGTAGAATATAAATGACTCACATTGGTCTTGCATATATTGATTGTGCGTGATTAGATGGAGATTTGTATTCACGGCTTGGTGGTCGTGAATGATTAGGAATTCTTGACATGGAGGTGAAGTGCGATTACTACATGCAATCTCATTATGCATTTATTTAATCACTTCAATTTAGTAATTATCATTAACTAATTCTAGACTGTCCAGTGCTCTTTTATGCAAAATTAAAACATATTATCCTATCCTTGATTGGCCACTCATGTATTATTGTATTGTGAATATTATTATTAAACAGCATAGCTTGCCTCCGTATCTTTGGCTTTCAGATATGTCGAAGATTCGTGGTGAGGAACGATTTCTAGAAGATCAACTTCCAGTCAAATGCCTGTGGTCGAGCATGGGACATTCACACTGGAAATTGATTTTCTTGATTGTTTTTTCTGCTGTTTGCTGCTCTGAAGGTATTCTTGTAGGCCTTCGAGCCGATAATTTGTTAAAAGTTCAAAGTAAATTCATAGATGTATTGTGCAGTTGTGATTTCACTATTATATTCGTGTGTACTTGCTACTAATCATAGGACAAGTACAAGAAACATGAGATTTCAAGTAGTTTTACTGACCTGAGATGCGGCACGATACTTCTGGCATGCATCCTGAGGACCAAGGGGGGCTCCAGTTGCACTCACTCGTGTTATGTAAAAGATACCCTTCGGCATCTTATTTTTGCCTCGCTCTCCTCTTTTATGCTTAAGTCTACTCTCTGAGACACCACTTGATAGTGGGGTAGAGGGAGCTTCCTCTCATTGTTCCTTAGGATGGATCGGTGTTTGACGAGCAAGAACCTGCAATGAAAATTTGATAACGTTAATAGTTAGGGGTAAGACATGTAAAAAAAAGTTAAAATTATTTTCAAATGCTAGCCCCGTACCTCTTCATTTGGATTATAATCCGGGTCAGGGCTCTGTGATCGTCTTCGAGTCCTACTCAGAACTGGAGAAGGATCACTCAGACTACTATATGAGCTCTCATTGGTTCTTCCACTATCTTTGTTGCCGTCCGAGTTGTCCGAGTCTCATTGAAGCATTGGATCAACATTTGCCGCAATATCAGCTTGCGAGGTCGTCTTTTTTTTCATTGCACTGCTCAAGTACCACATTGTGAGTTTCCCATTCAAGCATTTGATTTAGATGATGACAACCTAATTCTATTTTAACCTAGTACTGTGGTAGATGAAGTCCGGTACATGAAGTCCGGTAGATGAAGTGGTAGGATATGATAAGCCAGCAAAGAACACCGAACAAGTAGGTTAGTTCTTCTATTATTGCACGGCCAGAAAGAAAACAAACATGCTGCTGGATGTCGCTTAGCTTGAAAAAAAATTAGTACTTATTTCATTTAGTACTGTTACTTCCTATCGGCAGTGTGCATTGACTCAACGCAAATCGAGGTTGATGAGTGAGGGAGTGTTACCGTTGCTTGGCCAAAAGTCAAATCCTACTACTGTCCCAAGAGCAAATTTGTGAAATTTCTGCAAGCATAGGAACATTGAGAATAATTCCTACTCCCATTTTCTTTTATGACGTTTAGAAAAATCTTTAAGCAGATCATTGCTTGCGAAATGCAGAATTCCTTATATGGCAGTGATAGTGACACATAGCTCTTAACCATGCAGGGGTGAAGAGAAATGCAGTGTTTGGTTTAATGTTATGTGATTAAAGTGCTAACCATTATAATTTTTTATTGGTTAGTTATGGTTATGACAATATAATATTGATTTGTGTAAGCACACGCTAAGTAGTGTATTATTAATCGTAATCAGCTCATAGATCAGCACATAAAAAACAGGGATCAGCTCATCCATCCAATCAAATACTAGTTCATTTGGTTGTACTAACAAGGTTCAAAAGTGAACCTATGGATCACGATTTTTCACCCCTAACCTCTCTCCTTAGCGCCCAAGCAAACCCACAGCGGTTAATTTGAACAGCCTCTTTGTTACCAGACCCCTAGCCATCATCAGCTCAACATGCCATCACCATCACATAATATATTTACATTTTCCTCTCCCTTCTCTACTGTGAGGAGCATCCAAAAATACATGTATTTTCATACAACACAACCAATGAGTGCAACAAATCCCTATTTACAAACACGATAACAAACTAAATCTCCCATCCAGCACCACACCAGAGCAGAGCACACTAGCAACCTCACCACATCTCATTTATCTATAATCTTTTTTTTTCCCAAATTCACAAAACCAAAACTAGAGGCTACACCAATCTCAATTTAATCACATAACACTGAACATTGTGAGATACACAACAACTACCAGGAATCCAACAGCCATCTCCAATCCTCAAATATTTGGGGAGTTGAGAAGAAGTTCACCGTGACGGGTCGCTCGGGCAGCTTGATGCAGACGACGACGACGGCGCGGGGTCGAGCGACGAGGCGGCAGCGCGGGGTCGGGCGACGGCTGCGCGGGG
>BCLF01000075.1:717747-729754 GCA_001602275.1 Zoysia japonica | reverse complement strand
GACGGCTGCGCGGGGACGGGCGACAATGACGGCGGCGACAGGTCGGTCGATGGCGGCGCGGGGACGGTGACGGCGATGCAGCACGGGTCGAGCGGCGGCGACGGGGTCTAGTGACGGCGACAGCAGCGCGGGGTTGAGCAATGGCGGCGGGGTCGAGCGACGGCGAGAACAGACACGCGCAAAATTTTGGCAGCCTCTCGGCGTCTGTTTCAATTTCACTCACACTTAGGGTTTCAAAGCGGCGCCGCACCCTATTTATATACATCATTAGTGCAGGCGGTTCTCACAAAGAACCGCAAGAACTAATGCATATCTGCACGCGGCTCATAATACGAGCCGTCTGCAGACTTAGTGCAGGTGGCAATCATTACCAACCGCCTGCACTAAGATATTACTGCAGGCGGTTCTTATTATCAACCGCCTGCACTATTAGTTTTTCAATTGACCAAATAGTTATGTTTACTATAAAATATTTTTAGAAAAAAAACTTCAGCTGCCTTTCTGAGTGTTCCAAGAAAATTCCATGCTATACAATTTTGTTATAGGTTTTAATCAGTTTATCCTTAATGTTTTCATTTGCATTAGTAAACATCATACAAGTTTATGGGATGTCAACCAAGTAAGTGAGGATTGAAACAAAACCAATATAAGTCTACAAAAATGGTGTGCAAAAAATATATAAAGATAGATACATATATATAGTTCATATACAAATAGAAAAATAGGTTAGAAAATCAAGTAATTAATTAAAAAATAATATGTTACATAGAAAATAATTTAGTACAAGCGGGTCTCTTTATGGGCCGCCTGAGGTAGTGTTTGCATAGGCAGTACATATTAAGAACCACCTGTAGTACAAATTTTTAATTAAAATAAATATTTGTTTTTACTGCAAAAAATGTTTTTAAAAAATATTACTGTACATCTTATTTGTTTCATGAAATTTCATGCTATACAATTTTGTCTTAGGTTTTAATCACATCATCCTTAATGTGTGCATATTCAAATAAAAAAATTTGGTTACAAAATCAAATAATATATTTAAAAAATAATAGTTTGCATAGAAAATAATTAAGTTACATAAATATTTGATATCTAGCTACCTATAAATAAAGAGTAAACTGCGTTACACGGTTTTTTCTTTGCCATCTCTTCGAACGTAAGGCATCACATTTTTATCAATGGATCGTTCCACAAGCCTGATGTTTTTTTGGATTTGTAAAAAGTGTCATCTCATCATATTTATTGTAATCCTCAACATCATCACCTATATTCTCTACTCTAATAATTCTTTGCTTTCCTGGAATAATAATGTGCTTTTTATCATTTGTAGGGTCAACTACGTAGAAAACCTATGCAACACGATCAGCAAGTACCCATAGGTCATCCTTGTGACCAACATTATTTAGCTCCACAAGTGTGAACCCGTAGTTGTCAACGTTCACTCCATTCGGATGTTTGACCCATTTGCACCTAAAAACAGGAATCTACATCCTATCGCTATAATCAAGTTCCCATATTTCTTCTGTAAATCTATAGTATGTGTTTTTATACCTTTGTGGATCGAAAGCTTCAATCCGAATACCACTATTTTGGAAAAACTCCTCTAATCTTTCTCTTTAGTGTAAAAGGTGTACTCATTAATATTATACACCTGCCATGAGGTGACTAAAGTCAACGGCCCTGAAGCCAACATCTTCATTGTTTTCTCCTCTATTGTGTCCCAAATGGAATGTTTTTATCTATTAACCATGTGGTGAAACGATGCTTATGCTCTTTCATTATCCAAATATCTGTTTTTTCTTGATATTCTCTTCGAAGATCATCTAGATGTTTCTCGATATATGGCTCAACTATTGCGATTTGTTGCAATACACTGAAATGTCCATCACGAACTGATTCGTAACCCTTAGCAATGAAAGTTCTCATACACATTCTTCTTTCTCCAGACAACTTACCCTCATGCAGCAGTATTGGCAAACCTATTTGTTTTCCATCTCTTATGTAATATGTGTAACATTCAACCACTTCTTCTGTTGTGTAGCCTTCCATAATTGAACCTTCTGGATGAGCAAGATTACATACATAACCCTTCAAAATTGATACATATCTCTCATATGAAAACATATGATGCAGGTATAGCGGTCCTAATGCTTTTATCTGATCCACTAGATGAATCATGAGATGTACTTGCATATAAAAAAGAATGGAGGGAAGCACATCTCAAGCTGACACATAGTCTCGACAATGTATGTTTTCATGTAGTCCAGATCTTCAAGATCAAGCTCCTTTTGTGAAATTGCATTGAAGAAGTAGCGCAGTCTTGCGAAGACAACTTTAATATGCACTAGTTTGATTGACCTTACTGCAATTGCAAGGAATATCGTTGTCATAATATGACAATTGTGAGAGTTGTAACCAAATAGAAACAAGTCATTCATCTTGATATGTTTTCTGATGTTGGATGAGAAACCCATCGGCACTTTAATACCATGTAAGCATATGCAAAATACCTTTTTCTCCTCAGGTGTCAAAGTGTAGCGAGCTGAGGGAAGATAATGTTTTCCATTAGATCTATCTTTAGGGTGAAGTTCAGACCTCAAATTCAAATGTTGTAAGTCTCTACGAGATTTCAACATGTCCTTCATCTTCCTGGGCATATCCAATAAGGTTCCAATGATAGTATCAAACAAATTCTTTGTAACGTGCATCAAATCAATACTATGACAAACATCCAAGTCCTTCCAGTAGGGTAGATACTTAAAAAAATTGACTGCTTCTTGAACAGTGTGCTGTCTGCTGATGTGGTCTTCTTTCTCTTTATCCATCTGATCGTTCCCTTGCCAAATACAACAGTTATGTTCTTTACTATTTGAAAGACAAGCTTCTCACTGTATGGTGTCGAAGCAGCATCTTTTCAATGTTGTTGACAAAATGTTTCTGTATCTTATGGTATTTGTGATATTTCGTTAAGAACCTTCGATGCCTCATGAACACTAACTTTCTAGATGATGGAAGGTATACAGATGCAGTTCTATCCACAGATACTACACATCCTTGCTTCCCTTTTGTTTGTCCAGATATCGTAAAGAGGCTTGGGTAATCATGGATGGTAACAAATATAATGGCTCGTAGAGTGAAATAATCTCGTCGAAATTCATCCTAGATTCGAACAACATCATTCCATAGCTGCGCCATATCCTCCATCAAAGGTTCCAAGAACACATCAATATCGATGCCAGTTTGTTCTGTACCTTGGATAAGAATGGACAGCATTAGATACTTTCGTTTGTGACACAACCAGGTTGAAAGGTTGTACATTGTTAGAATATCAGGCCAAGTACTGTGCACAGTCCTGTTATCACCAAATGGATCCATACCGTCCATACTCAATCCAAACCTTATATTTTGAATCTCCTCAACAAATTCTGGATAAAGAAGATCAAAATTCTTCCACTAGGTTGCATCAGCCAGTTGTCGAAGCTTTCTTGGGTTCATCCTACGCTTCTCAGCACGCCAACGCCTAAGTTCAGCATACCTAGGGTTTGAGAACAGACGCTTTAAGCGATCAATAACTGTAAGGTACCACATCACCAAGGAAGGAATCTTGCTCTTTCCACTCAACTCGTTGGAACTACTGTCATCATCAATCTTAGGACCGATAGAGTTATTCTTTTTTTATGCTCTTTTCTTCAAATTGCTAGGGTATATTTGGTTATAACTCTTTTTTATCGACTTACATCACATATCGAACATTTTTCCATAAATTCATACTCTATGCGATATAACACGCAGTGATTTAGATAGCATGTATTTTTTCACACCCAGCGACAATGGACATATAAGTTTTTTGGATCTATAAGTGGTTGCTGGTATTTTGTTTGGCTTTGGAAGTATTTTTGCTAGAAGACTCAAAAGCTTTGTAAAGCTACTATCAGACCATCCATTACTGGCTTTCAACTTTATAAGTTGAAGCACAGCACGCAACATCGTGAACTCTTTATCACATCTATTTGATTCCTCATACAAAAGATCATTCGATGCCTTCTCCAAAACTTCCATATTAGCTAGACCAGTCTCAATCCCTATAGATGTTAGCACTTGTGGTTCAACATGACGCAGCATCTCCTCAAAGTCAAATAGAATATCCTTATCATCATCATCGTCGTCGTCGTCCTCATTATCTTGATCCATACTAGAATGATCAGTGTTGCCTCCAACTGCCACAACATATGGACAATCCACTTGAGACATATATTTTTCCCCATATGATGTACATATGGTGTAATTCTTCACAAAACCTCTCTTGATCAAGTGTGACTGGATCACTAAAGTATTTGGCCAGGCAATGTCGTTGGCGCAATCAATACATGGACAAAATATCTCATTTCTCTTCTCTATTTTAGCATGATTCTTGGCGGCTTCGACAAATAAAGAAATATTTTGAAGAAACTCAGGAGAAGGTCTTGGTGCATTGTACATCCATGCTCGATCCATTCTTTATTTCAACTGACGGATAATTTTATAGATTTAAATAAATAGAATACTAATTACATATTAGCTACACATAATAAAATGCTAATTAATAATTAACAAAATTAAAATTTGTGACTTGTACAACATGAATGAAAACTTAGTAGGTCAAGAATCATCAAAATATTTTAAATTTTAGTCAATATAAATCTTCTAAAACAGCAAAACTTTAAGGTACCCCAGATAATGAAGAATCTAGAATTTAGGGCACAAATCACACTTAATCTTGAAATAAATAGGAGGAGGAGCAAAAGATTACTCTAGAGAACAAGATTCCAAAAAATTTAGCTAATATAAATCTCCAAAAATAGCAAAATGGTGAGAAACCCTAGATAATGAATAATCTAGGAATTAGGACACAAATCACACTTTATTTTTAAATAAATCGAAGGAGGAGCAATAGATTACCCTAAATAACAAGATTCCAAAAAATATTCGCGAAAAAAACCTTCCTCCTGCCAATCGATTTTCGCCTCGCCACCGCGCGCGCTCTGTTCCAGCCGCGTCACGCGAGGAACAGGGCAGCCGAAGGCCTGTATTTATACTTGTCAGCGTTAGTGCAAATGGACTACATAAAGAAACCATTTGTCAAAATGGGAAAGTGGTTCTCTTAACCAACCGTCGGAACTAATCTCTTTAGTGCAGACGGTTGTCTAAGAGAACCGCATGTAGAAATAGGCTTAGTGCAGGCGGTTCTCTTAAGAATCCGCCTGCACTAATGTACACTTTTATGCAGGTGGTTTCTTAAGAGAACCGCCTGCACTGTCTCTTTTGTGTGGTGGGACCCGTCTAGCTCTTAGTGCTGAACCGTCTGCACCGTTAGGGAGTGTCTGGATAAACCCTTTTTTAGTAGTGTTTCAGTTTTTTATCACAACTTTTTACAATCTAACTATTCTATACATTTTCACAATCCCTATTGATAACAAAGAAGTCATATATCATATAATTAGAGGTTAGTTTCACACGGTAACCTTTAATTGTTACCGTGCAAAAAAATACATTAAAACAAGGATGACAAGTATTTTGAACAGCATGGTTCACCAAACTGTTCATAACCGGTCATTTTGTGGTTTTTTGTTGAAACTGATCGGGTTTCACCGATAGGTTAATAAACAACTAAAGACGAGATGTAAATCGGTGAAACCGGTGAGTTTTCAAATCTAAAAGTTCAAAACCAATGCAACTGATTGATAAACTAGTGAAATAGGTAAAACCAACCGGTTATTGTATTATTAAATTTTGTTTAGAATTTGAAATTTTGATTTAGATTGGTTTTATGGCAGGTAAAAATCGGCTATAGGTAATTTTGACAACTGGAATGATTTCCTCAATCCTGTTGAGTCCTCCCTCTGGTATTAAAAAATCATTTTGGATAATATTTTGATAAACATTGAGAAATATAAATTGTAAATACTTATTAATTTTTTAAATTTAGAAAGGTGAAAATTATAAAATTAAATTTGCCTTAAAAATACACTTTATAAAACTGTATATGACATTTTTAAACAAATAATTTTATAAAAAATAAAAGATAAAGTTGTGTTTTAGAGATTGTGTGGTTGTCAACGGAGATAACTTAGAGTATATGCACACGAAAAAATGCACCGTTATCCCTTTTTACAAATACAGATGAAATTTCTACACGTATACCTTTTATAAATTTAAGAGACGAGCTCTTTTAAATCTCTCATATCTTAAACCCACAAAGACCATTATAAGTTAACAAAATACAACTATCTGAAATAAATATACAACATCTAAAAAAGTTGTTAGAAAATAAAATAAATTTATTTTAGATTAATATTAATATTAATGATGAAGAATGAGAAATTTTAAATTTAAACATTAATATATTATTTTTTTAAGCTAATATTTTTTTTTAAACCGTAATATTAGCATGGGTATCGAAAAAGCTAAACGTTCGTTCATTCATTTTATTAAACCTACACTTTTGTTTATTTTCTAATCTTAAATTCACCTCTCATTTCCGGATATCAAACGCCACCTGGCACCTTCAGAGTTCTTGGCCAGCGGAGCTCACCTACGAAAAATCAGACACTGGCCGGCTGACCGCGACCTAGGCTCAACTAGACGAGGGCACCCCAGTCATTTCCGCTCGTAGGCGGTTATTTTTTTAAAAGTAGCGCTGGCGATTTGACGCGAAAGCGAGCGCACTGCCACTGTCGGCGCAACCAATTCCCGCGCGACCGCACCGGCGCGGTCCCAGCCGTACCTGAGGACCACTCCGATTTCGCCACGTGTTGAAGTGCATCAATGTTGCGCCATGCCATGCAAAACAGGACACGTCAATCCCCGGATCACTGCTCACGTGTCGGGAGCTAAGATCGGAACCAGTTCGATGATGCTTCCTGTTCACTTCATCTGCGTGACCTGTCAGACCGGATCGAGACGCATTTCTTCTTATGCTAACAAGAGCAATTATTTTATTACTTTCTCCGTCTCAAATTACAAATCACTTAGCTCTTTTAAAAATTTTCAAATTATAAATCATTCTTTTTTTTTTTTTTTTTGACAATTATTATGTAATTTATCTCTCTTTTTCTCGTTCTCTTTATTTTTAAAATATTTATCTTTTTTACTTTTTTTAATTCTTATAGCCTGATTCAAAATGACTCATAAACAGATACGAAAGAAGCAGCAAACAACAGCATGACTCTGCAAAACAATTTTACCTCTACGACTTTGTGCTTTACTACATGGATCAATGGAGTTCTACCTGTGTAACTAAATTATTGATGTGTTGATTTATAACTTCATCATTGATTATTTATTTTATAAAAAATTAGCTCAAATGTATAAAAGTATACTCCTCCGCTCTTAAATTGTTTTCGCATTTAAATTTTACATGAACCTTGACTATTTATATTATATTTTTTAATAAATAAGTATATTTTATAATTTGATTTATCTAAAAATTATTTGAATCTTGACTTACAATTTTACACAATTGAACTAATTTTTTTATAAAATACGAATGGTTAAAAATGATATTAGAAGACAACAATAACAAAAAATTAAGAACGAATAAATTAAGACCCCACTCCATTTAAAACATAGGAATTTTAGAAAGCTCATAAAAATTTTACAGTAATCAATTTAATTTTATATGAAAAATATAAAAATTAAATAAATTCCCAGGTGTCAAACCAAGCCTATGCCCTGATTCAATAATGTTAATGATAAAGCATTGTAAAAAAATAATATAAAAAATTAAATAAGATAAATAATTAGTTAAAATTTATGTTAGAAGTAAACAACATAATAATTTAGAAAAAAAAGAGTAATAATAGTATTTGAGAATCAAAAGAGCTGGTAAAACGATGCTCGTAGAGAACACAGGAATATGTTCGACTCAAATTCGCTTGCCTTGGACCACATCAACGATCAAATTCCACGAAAGATCACCTGCTCCTTGCGAGAGGAGAGCAGAAAGGCCACACATGACACAGTACTTAAAGCGACAAAATTAAGCACATGCATCACCTCTCACAAATCACTAATCACTAGCTAACCAGCACGTCACATCGACAATTACAATTTACCACTACGAGTACTAGTACAAAATCATCGGGCGCTGTTTTCCCGCAAGGCGGCGCCGTGCGGTCCAAGGCAGCACACGCACAAAGCCGCGCCAATGGGGCCCGCCACGCAGCGGCCTGGCCGGTGGAGCCCACCCATGCGTCTCTCGCCGCTTGCCACTCGGGCAGCGCGAACCGGCGCCACGATACGGTGGTCGGGAGGGGAGGGGCACGCCCGTCATTTCACGGTGACGGCGCTGGCCGTCGTCACGCCGCTCGTCACGAACTCCTCGCCCTCCCACCACGGCATCCACTCGAATTCCGCCGCCTTCGACGGCGCCGCAGCGGCCAGCTCGCCGAACCCGCCGTAAAAGAAGTCGAACGCTGGGAGAGCCCCCTCGTCGGCGTACCGGAGCACCGAGGTCGGAGGCGCGAGCTCGCGGACAGGAACGGCCTCTCCCGTCCGCGCCTGAGGCTGTGGCGGCGAAGGCGGTTGGGGCGAGGGGTGGGCCTCGGATGCCGCGTCACGGACAAGTCGACCGCGAGGACGGCGCTCCTTGCGCGACGACCGGGCGGGGGCCTCCGCGGCGGCGACAGAGGAGGGGAAGTTGGTGACGGCGTTGGAGCCCTTGAGGCGGACCGCGGCGTCGTCGTACACGGCGGCGGCTTCCTCGGCGGTGTCGAAGGTGCCGAGCCACAGCCGCTTGCGCTGCCACGGATCGCGGATCTCCGCCGCGTACTTGCCCCACGGCCGGAGCCGCACGCCGCGGAACGGACGGCGGAGCCCCGCGCCGGCAGCCTTCGCCCTGTGCCGCCGCGCGAGGACCACGTGCGGTGGCAGCGCGCGACGCGACCTCTTCGCGGGCACCGAAGCGGCCTGCACGTCGATTTCGATGACCTCCCGCACGCACCGGTTCCCGCGCTCGTCCTCGTCGCCGGAGGAGTCGGTGTCCGTGGCGTCCGCGTCCACGAAGGAGACGCGGACGCGCTTCGGGTGAGGCAGGGGAAGGCTGACACGGCGGCTCCGGCCGGCGGCTGGGGAGTCTGATGGAGAAGACATCACCGCAGATCCACCGATGAGACAAATCTCATCCACCAAGGACCCCCAAGAAATCCCCAAAGCGCTCTGAGTAAACTAGAGCTAAAATCCCCCAAACAAGAACAAGACTCGAGCCGAATCGGAAGGAAATCTGCGAGATTTGTAGGAGTAGGTTTTTGTAGGGGTTTATCAACACGGATCTGCCGCGCGAGTGAGCTCGCTCACACTCCAAGATCAGGTCAAACAAGCAAAGTCACCTCAAATCCCCAGAGACCTCAAAACCAGAGACGAGTTTCTGAAATCAGGCTCCTGCCTCCTCCCTACCTCGCCAGTCGCCACCCGGGACGGACCGAAGCGAGGAGCCTGGAAATCAAGAAACCTCGAGGTGATTTGCGGGGTTTAAGCAGGGTTCGGCAGGGTGCTTAAGGGCGGGAAAGGGGGTTGGGTTTGCGGGCAGGAAGGAGAAAGGAGGAAGTGCCGATCTATTTTATGGTACAGGTGGCAGCCACTCCCTTCTCCAGTTGTATCACTGCGTAGGCGTTTACCGTTTTGCCCCCTTGCTTTGTGCCTCTGCCCGGTCCAGCTGGATGACTGGATCTTTCTGACAGTGAAACGGAGGAGGACGTATTACGAGTTTGCCACTTGCTGCTGCTTCGTTCGAACTCTCAAGGTTTTTTAATTGTTATTACTGTTAATTTTTAATATTTATTTGATTATTTATTTTATTTAAAAAATAAATTTAAATATATAAAATTAAAAAATGTGATTAAAATATTTTTAATAATAAAATAAATTATAACAAAATATATTGATATTCATCAAATTTTTTAATAAAATTAACAGTCAAAACTGAAATTAGAAGTCAACAGCAACGATAATTAAAGAACAAAAAGAGTACTCTCTTCATCCAAAATACCTACTTCCTCTGTCTTATTTATTTTATAAGTTGTTTTGGAGCTTGGCATGAAAATTAAGAAAAGTAAAAAATAAGATGTTTTGAAAATAAAGAGGAGAAAGATAGAGTAGAGATATATTGAAAAAAGAAAAAGGTGTTTTGAGAAGTGAAAATGATTTATAATTTGAGAAAACTTGAAGAGCCGAAAAGACTTATAATTTAAGACGGAGGGAGTACTTTTTTCTCAATTACTGCCTTCATAATCATAATTCAAGGTGCCGTTTGAATCATATGTATCCAAACAAGTGAGTTTTAAAGATTATAAAATCCTATAGAATCCTATGAATCTAATGATTATTCAAAATTATATAATAGAACTGAAAAAATCTCACAATCCAAATAGTTGAGATTTTAAAAATGTAGAATCTAAAAATCCATAATCTGGATTATTGATTCTAAGTTGTTTTAGACAGTTTTGGTCGAATATTGGAAACATAAATTACAAATAATTTTTAAATGGTTACATTTAGAAAGATGAAAATCATATGACTCGATTTGTCCTAAAATGTATTTTCATAAAAGTATACATATATTACTTTTTGATAAATATTTTTAGAAAAATCAAAGTCAAAGTTATGCTTTGGAGACCGTGTCATTATAACGACTTGAATTATCAGTATCAAAAGAGTACTTTATTTCTAGAGTTCACAAGTTTTTTCTATTTTTTTGTCATCCTCGCTTCCCAATACAACTTTCTCTATTCCTAATACATCTCTTTCTTTATTCCTTTCCTTCTCATTTTCAGTGCATCTCAGTTTTTCCATTCTCAGTAATTTTTATACCCTCCATACCTAGATTTTTAAGATTTTCCATTTTACTTGTCATCGTTACTTTTCAATACAACTTTCTTTCTCTATTACCAATAGACCTCTATCTTTATTTTTCTTTTTTTTACCACATCTCACATTTTTATCCCTCTTTAATTCTTATACTAAGAACCAAAATGACAACTAAATTAGAATGGAGTAAGTACACAGCCGTGTGCTGCGTGACACGGAGTAGTTAGGCCTCCAAAACATAACGCCCATTTGGAATGCAGGGATTTAACTGAAATCTGATAGGAATTTTTTTTAAAATAATTTATTTTCACATAAAAAACATAGGAATAGGGGGAATTCCGACGGTCCAAATAGGGTCTAACTTTATACTAGTAGAAATTATGTAGAAAAGGTTTATTACGGTGTTTGGAGTTAATAACAACTATTAATTGTATTAAATCTAATGGTTAAAAATAAGAAGGTATTTAGTCAAAAGTACTTTAAGTTGTGAACCAGTACAGAAATAGTGGATCCAGTATTAGTTTTTAAAAATCAATAGAATTAATTAAGAATAGTACCTCTCAAGCACCCTAACAAATCTATATGGAAAATGTTCTGTAAAATGTAAAACTTTTATACTCCATCTGTTCACTTTTATAATTCATTCTTACATTCAAATTTTGTTCTCCAATATATGTCATTCTCTTTTCCGATAGACCTTTTTCTCTTCTCAACATAATTTCTATCTTTCTAATAAATTTTTATCTCTATATCTCTCCTCATTTGTGTATATCACACCTTTTTATTTCTCTTTTATTCTCACGTCAAAAGCTAGAATGACTTATAATAGTGGTTATGTAGGGGTGGGAATCACATAAAAATTTTACAAAACCAATTCGTTTTCACAGAAAATGTTTCTGCAAAGGGGCCTTAGTTTTTTAAAAGTGGAAGACTTTTATTCTCATACGTATTTAATAGTAGAAAGCTATAAGGTAATATAGCGCTATGCTTCTCGCAAAAGATGGGCAATTACCGGCACAATTTTTTAATCAGTATCTTATGGTTCACTTTAACATTCTTGATGGTCAATTCCAACATGTAATTAATGGATAAAGTCTATACGTGTAGTTTTAAGCATCCTTTAGAACATAGAAATTTTACATGAATTAGTTCAATTTTATAA
>BCLF01000075.1:672570-712275 GCA_001602275.1 Zoysia japonica | reverse complement strand
CCACGGGTCGCCATCATCGCCCTCTGCTTCCTGCGGCTCCTCTCGTGCACCAGGGCACGCCGGCGAGGCTTGTGGTCGCTGGTTGCGGCAGCCGGCGGCCGACAGCTAGGGTTGAGTCGAGTTGCAGCCGGGCCGTTGTGCCAACTGGGCGGCCGTGCTAGCCGGGCCGACATGCCAACTGGGCCGCCATGGCACGGATCAGGCTGGTCTGGGCCGTGCCTCAGGCCTGCTCTGCTCTAGGACCCGTGGCACGTTGCGGCACGGCCCGACCGGCCCGTCGTGCCTGGGCGGGCTGTGCCATTCTGGGCCGTGCCGTTGACCGGGCCAGGCCGTGCCGGGCCGGGCGGCCCGAATGCCTAGGTATACTTGCTGCTGGAGCCGGGCCACGAGCGTCTGGCCCCGTTCTGACATCTCCCAAAGCGTTGGACTCGGATCAGGTTGATCAAAACCCCATTTGATTTAAAATGTTTGTGAGTATAATTCAATACCCACATTCACATCCGTGGATTAAAAATTCATACCAGCTCGCAAATCTGCTGGGCGTCAAGTGGGTTTCACATCCCGTCACCAAATTTAGCGGGATTACACTGCGGTAGAGCAAGGAAGGTTGAGTCGAGGAGTGGCAACGGCCACAACAGGGCCGATAGGGACAGCCGGGCAGGTAGCAGCGGCGGACCACATAAAGGGATCGGGATCCTCTGCATTAGTCGGTGGGTCAATGACATGTGGAACCGGACCCACATGTCATTGACTCTCAATGCATCCACACTAATACAGAGGATCCGCATCCCACATAAAGCGTGGTGACACGATGAAAAGGCAACGGGGACAAGCATGGCAGGGGTGGCGGGTGGAGTTAAAAAAAAGAACAGGAATCCGTCCGACGGACGTCTCCGCGCATGCTGCTGCTCCTCAAGCCCCACATCAGTGGCGAAGCTAGAAGAAAAGTGATTGGGATGCAAAACTATCTCATTTAGCTGTTTATAGGTGCTTAATGATGAAATTAAAGGGTGCTTACATGGTGAAAAGAGATCAATTATAAGAAAAATCTTGATTTTTGTGGGTGCATTTGTACCCAGCACCAACAACCTAGCTTCGCCAGTGCCCCACACCCCCCCCCCCCCTGCAAAAATACGGCGTCGCGCTCGGCCGTCCGCGCAAGACATTGAACGGAGTGGAGGGGTGTCCTGTTGCCAAAATCCGGACTAGTGGCGGGTGCGTAGGCAGAGGCGGCGCCGACGAGTTGTGGCCTATGGAGCTTCATCACTGGGGGTGTGGCAGCACATCGAATGTGAAATTCGGTGTTAGGGAGTGGGGATTAGGGTTGTTTGTGGCTTTTATATCATGGTGGTTCAGCTAGAGTGAAGTTGAGCCAGCCTTGTAAATACGAGACAATTGACAATTTGAGTCTCTATACAGTGGGTTTCGATTATTTGACATCCATTACGTTGTTCACTCTAAATTGACACCGTTTTCATTGTATCTTTGATTTTCTTGACCCTTTCCGGTTTCTTTCCCTTTTCTGATTTTTCCTTTTCCCATGCCATGCGAAAGGACCAAAATACCCCCCTGTTGAGTTGAAAACAGAGAGCCTATTCTGCTTTATCTCCGCCGTATGATGAACAGTAGCAATCAATGGGGTTTTTTTTCAAATTTTCCTACCGTTTTGGTTTGCCCTTTTTATTTTACAAATATTTTAACTCATTTGCAGGTGTCACGTAAGGAACATAATTGATAGACATTATATAACCATCAACCAAAATAGATCCATAGAAATATATCTAATCATAAGAGCAGAGTTTTCATCTCAGATTTGATTAGGATGCAACTAGTTCATACAAATATTTTAGTAATAATAGCTTCTCATCTCAGATTTAGTTCAGACAAATAGTTCACTGACAAATGACCAAGTGTCAGCTCATTCAGATCATCGGCTTCCTCAGAGTAATCTTCTTTGGAGCAGTTCTTGTCATTGGACGTGCAGTGTTCCCAGTAGACTGTTCACTGCTGCCTTCTCCCATCAACATTGCAAGACGCCTACAAGATAAATATGCCAAATATTCATTTTTAAAAAAAATTTAGCACCCATAACAGCAAATGAACTGCTCTTTCATACCTTCTAGTCACCACGCCTGGGCTGTCTAGGAGTACATCTTCTCTGGTTGCCTTTTGTGGTGTACTTTCTTCAACCGGCAAAGCTTTGGTAGTATTCCCAGTAGCCTGCTCACTGCTGCCTTCTCCCATCAACATTGCAAGACGCCTACAGGATAAATATGCCAAATATTCATTTTTTAAAAAAAATTAGCACCCAAAACAGCAAATGAACTGCTCTTTTATACCTTCTAGTCACCACGCCTGGGCTGTCTTGGAGTACATCTTCTCTGATTGCTTTTTGTGGTGTACTTTCTTCAACCGGCAAAGCTTTGGTAGTATTTTTTCTAGGCTTCCTCTTCCTGTAGGTTAAAGAAAACAAATTATAAATGAGTTATTAAAATAAATTTGAAAAGAACATACAATTGTGATACCTCTTTTTGGTTCCATTTAGTGGGCACTTGTAGCTTGACTGTCTGTGGCCTTGTCCACCACATCTCTTACAAGTAACTGGGCCTCTAACCATCTGTTTCTCAGTAGCACTTTTCTCAACCTGTTTCTTGCCGGCACCACCTTCAAGACATCCTTTAATTCTCAATTTCTTTTGTCTTCCAACAGCCCTCTTCCCAAGTGGTGCCTCTATCACAAATGGCAGTTCAACTTTTGGCCACTGTGACTTGTCTGTCATTGGTTCAATAATTCTCTAGTATGCAGCTTTGAATTTCTCCATTGAGTAGTAATCATGAACAAATTGTTCTAGCGGCATATTCCTTTGTGTAGTTACAAAGGCTAGAGCATGTTCACATGGTTTGCCAGTGTGCTGCCATTCTTGACAAGTACACTCATTGGTCTTCAACTTGACAATTTGTCTAACGCCATTATCCCAAACCTCCGCACTCTAATTAGCTGATGACACAACCCTCAAATGGCCTAGCCCTCTAGTCTTTGCATTTAATTGAATCATGACTGCTGGTAATATTTTTCCATGCAACCTTTCTCCAATCCTTCTCCTTTTCATCCACAACACCATGATCATCTCCCTCAGCTTGTCAACTAAATCAACTACAGGCAGGTCCTTTATATCTCTGACCCAACCATTGAACACCTCTGCCAAATTATTGGTAATATGGTCACATTTGATATCTGGATTGAATCCACACCTGTACCACTTGTATTTGTGATGTTTCTTCATCCAAGACCACAATCTGGTTGAGCTGTAAAAATATCAGCCATGATCTTCTCAAACTCTTCAGCTCTATATGCCCTTGCTGCAGGTCACATCTGTCCAAACGTGCCTCCATGCCAGTATTTGATGAAGTTTTGCATGAGATGCCAAAAACGTTCCCTTTGATCAGCAAATGAAAACATATTTTTTACGGCATTCCCTAATCCTTTACATGCATCACTGCATATGGCAATAAGAGGAAGGTCACCAATTGCCTTTTTCAATTGAGACAAAAACCAAGTCCAATTATCTTCAGTTTCCGAATCTATGAATCCAAATGCCACATGATACATCCAGTTATGGCCTACATCCTTCCTTGAATCCTTCAATGCATGGGCCAAGTGCACAAAAAAACCTATGAAAATATACTCTGTCTTCTTTTACTTCTGTTCCAATCTCCACTACACTTTCTGGTGACCTCTTCAATAGTTCTTCCTTCCAGTTATATAATAGGCCAAAACTCTCTGCCCACCCTCCATATACCTCTTTAAGAGCTCTCTCCCTTCCCTTCCAAATAGTGTCATAATGAACCACAACATTGTAATCATTTTGCAGCTTTGTTTGCAGCTCTTTAGGACCCATATGGGGAGTGCTTCTAAGGATGCGCACAGCTTTGTCTGCAACCCATGCCTGAGATGGTGTTATAGTCTTGATTCTGCTGCTTGACGTGCATTTGTGTGTATCTAATAAGCATGTAACCTGCATAAAAAAACGATGCAGCTTATATTTTAGCTATCACTACAAAAGAAGTACAACTTATGTGCTAGAATAGTGTCAGCTTCAACAGAATAAAAAACAATGTCACCTTGATAGTTTTGTTATCACTCTACCTACTCCCAACAATACTCCAAGGACAATTAACGCTTTTACAGTACCCTCTAAACTTAGACTTACAAGATTTCTCGGTGCCCAGCTCGAACTCCTCATTGATAGCGTACTGTCTAAGAGCCAACCTGAACTTATTCATCGATGGGTATAAAGTATTAATTTTCATGGTGGGATGATCGTTGTCATGTGATATGAAGACCTCAGCTGGTATGACATCGCTCACAGGAATAGCAGCACCATCCATGTTGTCATTCATAACAACATTTGCTGCACCATCACCTCTGTTTTTCTTAGATTTGGCTTGCTGGGAAGCCTCCTTTGTAGCCTGCTTATCCCTCTCATCCTCATCCCTTAAGCCCAGTAGCACATACAACTGATCGTCACTCATCACTTCTATCCTCCCTTCATCATCTTGGCTTTCTTGTATCTGTATATTTTTCCAATTAACATTCACAACTGAAGCTATTTCTTGCATGCTCAGATCAGCCTCAGGATTCACTGGCGCATTAGTACTACTGCCCAACATCGTCATACTAGAATGACTACAAATAGAAGCACTACTCACGAGCCCGTCATGCCTACTCGTGTGTAAGAAAAAGAGGGGAAAATCAAGTTAGGGTTCATTTTCGCATTCGATTCATGGCAACAAAATTCAAATCAAAATAACATAAAGCTATGCTACGTATATACCTGCAGCAGCCATCTTTGATGCCATAATCCATGGTACTCCGTGGTTAGTTCCTTCTCGGAACCATAAGAATCGTTGGGCTACAAAATCATGGGGAAAACACATCAAGATCGAGAAAAAGCTAGCAAAGAAGATCAAAATGGAAGGTAAAATAAATTTCGAACCAGATTTGGTCACTGCCGTTGAGGATCGTCACCAGCACCTGGCCTTGTTTTGTTCGTCGTCTGCTGGTCCCAAGGCGGGGAGAAGAAAAGGATACGAAGCAGAACAGTCAGTCTGGGTCGATCTGTGTTCAACTCAACAGGAGGGTATTTTGGTCCTTTCGCGTGGCCTGGGAAAAATGAAAAATCAGAAAAGAAAAAAAGGGGCAAGAGTCAAGAAAATCAAAGTTACGATGTAAACGATGTCAATTTAGAGTGGACAACGTAATAGATGTCAAATAATCGAAACCCACTGTATAGAGACTCAAATTGTCAATTGTCTCTGTAAAGACGGATATAATTTGATTTAATTATTTTTCAAACCCTTACAGGTACCCAAGGGTTTGATTGGGGGGGAGGGGGGGCTGGCTTGACACGCATTTTAACTTATGTTGGTCAACATATTATTTTTTTAAGAAAATGTATTTTGGAAATTATTTTTCTAGAAATACTTCAGTGGTGATAATAGTAGTATTTGTGGCCAAGATATCTTATCACTGGATACCATAGTAGTGATAATGTATTATTTGTGGCCCAGATATATATATCTTATCACTGGATACCACGTTTTCGTATCAACAAAGTCCTCTACATTATCTTAAAACAACTATTATCACTACGATGGGTGACAAACGACTTTGTTGGAACCGGGCTAGTATTTGCTTGTAGCCATCCTAGGAGCCAGCCATATATGAAGTACTCCCATGTTGGAAGAATGTGACATTTGGCTATAAATTGATACGGAGTATCCTCGAGGAAGCATCCCAAAGAAAACATACCAAGAGCTTTCGGACGGCCCACTCTCGTTTGTCTGGAGCTCTACGGTGCCAAGCAAATGGACCAAACTCGTGTGATGACGGCCGTCCGGATGGCGGGCATCGAATTTTGAGCTCCACGTGCCTGTTCTGTTGCTTTCATTCTTTCTCAACGCTTCATTCTCCTTTTTGTCGTCTCTTGCTGACGATGATTTGAGGCTTGGAGCCATTTTGTCTCGCGCGCTTTCTGATTCCAGTGATGGTATACGTACAATGTACTACTTCCGTCACATAAATAAAGTATTAAGAATATAAATTGTAATTAACTTTTAATTTGTTAAGTTTAGACATGTGAAAATTATATGATTATATTTGTCTCGAAAAGTACTTTCATAAAAATATACATATGTCACTTTTTTATAAATATTTTTATAAAAAATAAAAGTTAAAGTTGTATTTCAAAAACTGTCTCATTATCTAAAACGATCTTTATTGTGTGATCGGAGGGTACATACATTCTAATCATCAAAGTACTGGTATTACGTGGCTTCTCCCTCCGTCCAAAAAAAAGATGTTTTTTGACTTTTGAAATTAACGTTTGATCATTGTCTTATTTAAAAACATTTATAAAAATAAAAAAACAAACAAAGTCATGTTAATATTTTTAATAATGAATTATTTTCAAAATAAAATAAATAATATTTTTACAAAATTTTGAATAAGATAAATAGTCACAGGTAGATGGTTTAAAACCTAAAATGACACTTTTTTTTAAAGACGAAGAGAGTACTTTATGTCTAAATTTTTTAAAGATGCTATGAATTAGGATATCCACAAACATCCATTGAATGCTTATATTTTGAAATGAGGCAATAGTAAATTTGTCTCTATTTATTACTGTCTCTATCTACTTTTGATAGGCGTATTAGATCGAAATGTTTTTCTATATTTGTTGGGCGCGTTCTGGTTGAGCTCCTCGTCTCGTGTGCGTGACTGTTGACCTGGACAAAGGATTAAGTGTAGGCCGTGAAGCAAGGAGGCGGGGATAGGTCGACGCATGCAAGAGACAGACTTGGTTGGCTGGCGAGGACCGCGATGTGATTACCAACGCAGATTTACGAACAACACTGTCACGCGGTGGTAGCATTAATCTAGACGGGTTCTCTTCCTTGGTCACTGTGCAAGAGCCCAATACGCCTATGATTCCTGGACGGTCACGGGTTTAAAACTTTGATAAAATCTAGAAATGATTACATTTATAGACGGTACCAAGTGTCTAAAGAAATAACTACTACTTGCGATTGTTTTTGCCTTCAATAGAAAAGAGTAGGGTAGGCAAAAGCCACCATCTCGAGCTGGACAGCCATCGAAATCTTTATCTAGGAGTAACAGCGACTTTCATCCAATTGTTAGACTCCTGGCGTTGGCAAAAGATCAACGGGAATAATTAAAATTTTTTTTTTTACTAAGAGACAACTTTATAGGTTACACAGATTTGCTCGACGAGATCAATATATTTATGCAGCTGTCCAAACAATCATAGAAAATTAGAAAAACCGTGGACTTTTATGCAGGAGCACGACTGGTGAGCCAATATTTATCGCACAAAATTAAGTCGTCTTCTGTACTGAAAGGCCGCGTTCCCTCCACCTTTCTCTTTCTAGGAAAACAATTTACTGTCTCAGCATATGCTTATTACAGTACGCATTTATCTTTGTAAACGCACAGATGCTCATCACTTTATAGATCAATACTTATCAATATAGTTTGCCCAACCTGTTCTGTTGCCTTATAACTTGAAAATAAGACAAGTCAAATTTTTTATTTGTTCTTCTCCCTCCGTTTCTTAATTATTTTTTACGTTTAAACCACTCAGTCAAGAAAAAAAATGCCCACTATTGTTTGAAAGTTATCATTTTAAAAGCAGAGAGAGTAGTTGTCTTAAATCATCTCTTTCTTTCAAATATCCAATACTAACTGCGAATTATATGGACAATCCAAGCAAGCACGGCATAAACAGAGAACTCAATTATCATAACCGGCATGGCCAGGAAGTTTTCCCGGTGATTCTAAAAAAAAGTTTTTTCGGGTGGAAGGGTCCGGCAATCTTCCATGACGCTTAGGGGAACACGCAGCCGCGTGACGCTCACCTCCGCGTGCGTCACTTATTTGGGCCATTTTTCTTGGTGCACGCGTTTAGGTGGGCTGAGATGGTGAGCCGTTTTCTGGGTTTTTCCCTTTTTTCTTTCTAATTTCTGCCCCTTTTACAATAAGATGTTTTCATATTTTTAATTTCGTTTTTTATAATTTTTGTCCATCCATTTTAATTTTATATTTAAATTTTTAATTTTTCTTTTTTATAATTTTTATTTTTTATATACCCTCTGTTTAGGCTCCGTTTGAATCCAGATTTTAGGATTATGGATTTTGAGATTTTAGGATTATAAAATCTCTACCATTTGAATTATGAGATTTTATTTGAATTATTGAAGTTTAAAATTTGAATTTTAGAATTTTAAAATCTCAATCGTTTAGATTACGAAATTTTATCATTTTAGTTATATTAATGTGCATTATGGTATAAAATATCAAATAATATTTAGATTTGTAGGATTCTATAAGATTTTATAATCATCCAAAAACCCGTCCGTTTGGATACTAATAGGATTTTTTTTATCTGAATTCTCAAAATCCCTAAAGATTCAAACGACACCTTACTGCACTGATGCATCTGTCCAGTGAAAGTACCTTTTTTAAACAATATATTTTACTACCAAAACAAATAATTTTTACAGCTAGAATAATTTATTATCACCACTGGAAAAGTTGAATCTTACCGCTGGATCAATTAATTTTTCCTTTTTTTCTTTAATTTTAATTTTTTACTTTTATTTCTTTTTAATTTTCTACTTTTATTTTTTCATTTAAAAAAATACTTTTAGGTTTTCCATTTCTATCTTCCAATTTACATCAAAATATTAAAAATAATTTATTTTTGTTACTAGAACATTTAATTTTACAGCTAAAACAATTAATATTAGACAACAAGTTATTTTCACTTCCGAACCAACTGAATTAATTCATTAAGATAAAATATTAAAAAATTTAAAAAATAAATTCATTTTTTAAAATGTTATATTTATGTGAGATCAAATTAAAAATTAAATTTTAATTTCTTTATAAAACTCTATTCATACGGAATCTTTTTTTAAAATTGGTTATAGGTAATATGATAGTTCAAACGGAATCAAGTACTAGTTACGATTTGAGAGAAACTATATATTTAAAATTAAAAATAGTAAACTAAATATAAATGGTACGGCCGATTAGCACTAATTCAGCTCACTAACTAAAAAATCCACAGGCCACATCGGTGGGCGTCACTCGACTGGGAATTGACTCACGCATCAAAAAAAAAATTGAGAGGAGAGGAAGCATCAGGTAACAACGCCCGAAAGGGTCGCGTAACCTTAGGTCCTTGAGTTGATCCTACTGGAGGGTTGCGTTAAGGCCCATTGGACTCAGGCCGACAATGGGACGGGCCCGAGCCAGGGAAACGACCTCCATCCCTGAAACTATACATGTTCAAATGGGCCAAGCTTATTGGGCCGGTTCGAAACATGTAATAACTAGTCCAACCAAGCACAACACGGCCTGTTCAATTTCAGGTCTGTACCGGCTCAACATGGTGTTACAGGCGTACCTAGGCTGAGAAACCAGCCCGATGGACGGCCCGATTAAGCCTAGGCTCGTGCAGCCCACCGTCCCATATAAAAGCACTCTCCCCACCCTGCCACATCTCCCATTTCCTTTGCTTCCCTTGCGCCGCATGCGTAGTTGCACACCGCCCAAGCCATCGTCAGCGTGCGCTGACCCCACCGGCGTCCGCGCCGCCGACCGCGTCATCGCCCGTCATCCGCCGACCCTGACCGCACCGTCGCCGCTCATGTACCTTGACCGACGGGCGACGTTGCGGTCGGTGGCGCTCGTGTACCTTGACCGTGCCGCCGCCCTCATGGCCTCCACCACCAGCCGCTCGCTCTGACACTGCAACAATGCCCACGAGCTTGGACCGTGCCGCCACACAGCTACCCTGACCGCGCCGCCGCTGTCTGCAAGCTCCAACGCCGCCGCTCTCATCCCGCCGCTGCGCGCACTTGAGGAAGAAGTGCGGAGGCAAGGACTGACCGAGTGAGGGAGAAGAAAGGAATTCGGGCCTGGCCTTGTCTTTGGTGAATTTTGGGCAGATGTACTATGACGGGCCATCATACTAACGGGCGGGCCCAGCACAGCTAGGTATTAATGGGCTGTGCTTCAAGCCGACCCGCAGACCCAATGGGCAGCACGGCACAGCCCGTTAAACAATTAGTGCTGGGCCGGTCGGAAACTATTTATGCTGGGCCTTTTTGAGTTTGGGTCGGACCGGCCGGGTGACCCGTTTGGACAATGAGTACCGTTAGCACTTGTCCCCGCCTGGTTGGCTTAACAGGGCAAAAGCATCCTCGTTGTTACTTGTGGGGTTAAATTCCAACTGCAAGAATGAAAAGACTAAACTGCTCATGTATTCTAACTCCCAACTTTATCATAAAGAACTTGAGCTGCTAAATACCATACCAAAGCAATTTTAATTGAGGAATACCATTGCTGTTACTTCCAGGGTTAAATTCTAACTGCAAGAATGAAATAGACTAAACTGCCCATGTATTTGCCTAGTATTTTTTTTTTCTCTGAGATGTTTTTCCAAGACGTTATACTTTTCAAATGTATTAGAATTAGTACTCACATTATCTAAGGATTGCTGACTAAAAAGTCTCTCCTTGCATTTGCATCTGGCAGTAATGATTCTCATTCCTGTCTCGTATGAACTCATTTGGCCATTTTGATGCTGAGAGCATGCACAGTTAGCACACGGCAGGCACATACACTACAATGATCTAGTATTATATAATATCTTGACTTAAAAAATGAACATGAAAATCCATAGTAGACGAGCAGATTCGTCAAACATATTGTTAGCTGGTTAACAAAGCAATGGCAGAAGTATATCTCACTAAATTCCTATTCTGTTTATATTTAATGAAAAAGGTGATGGCATGGTACACTCAACTAAAATTGCTATGGGATGGTATTGTCTTACCCAAGTTTTTTGTGACAGTATTTTCCAACTTTGTAAGCTTTGCAATGGTATTATCCAAATTTTCTCTATCTGTAGAGTGGTGGGAGAATTTCTACGTTTCTCTCTCTATGAGGTTATGTCTTGCCGACAAAATCATTCTATATAAAGTTTAATTATGGCGATTAGCTCTGGGCTAACACTGGCGTGACACGGACTGAAAGGACTGGGCTTACCTGGTGCCGGATGCATGCCGCATCCATCGTTCCTCTCTAGATTCAGATGCACTCAGCCCTCACTCGAAGCGATGCTAGCCGCTTTACGTACTAGCGCGCAGCCAGGCACAAGATGATAGGAAGCATGGAGATAAGATTCCCTTAATTTTGCCCCAGCGCGCAGCCGCCGCAGCTCCTGAGCATCTTGCACGCATGCAGGCACGAGGCACTAGCTTCGCCGGCAAGCGGGGGCCGCCGCACCACGGTGCACCCACCCGGGCCGGCCTCACCTGCACTCGATCTCCGGCTCCCAGAGACCTCATCCCTCCCGGCCAGCGGGCCTATAAATCGGCGCCTCGCCATGCCCAGCACCTCACAACCGATCCGATCGAGTAGCCATTGAATCAAAACATATTTGCATCGGCTACACTGCAGCAATGGCTCGTTCGTCTATGCTCGTGGTCGCCGCCTTGGTCGCAGTGTGCGCGGCCGCCGCCTCTGTCGCGGCGCAACCGCCGCCGGGGCAGCGCCCGCTGCCGTCCAAGTACCACGTGATCAACCCGGGGAGGTACAAGAGGGACCAGGAGCTGGCCTGCAATGATCCCCGGAGCAACAAGCCCAGCTGCAACGCCAAGTGCGACAAGCGCTGCCCCAACCAGTGCATCGTCCTCTGCCCCGGCTGCAAGACATTCTGCAGTACGCGCGCATATATATCTTATATATAAAGTGTGCGGTTAACTAATTCAAGAATAATAATTCTCATAATTTTCAACATTGTTTTGTTTCAAGTGTGCGACTTCTACCCTGGCGTCTCCTGCGGTGACCCACGCTTCACCGGCGGCGACGGCAACAACTTCTACTTCCACGGCAAGAAGGACCAGGACTTCTGCATCGTCTCCGACGCCAACCTCCACATCAACGCGCACTTCATCGGCAAGCGCAACCCCGCCATGAGCCGCGATTTCACCTGGATCCAGGCCCTCGGCATCCGCTTCGCCAGCCACCGCCTCTACATGGGCGCCCAGAAGACCGCCAAGTGGAACAACGACGTCGACCGCCTCGAGCTGGCCTTCGACGGCGCGCCCGTCGACGTCCGGGCCGAGACCGGTGCCGTGTGGGAGTCCGCCGCCGTGCCGGGGCTGACTGTCACCAGGACCGCCGCCACCAACGGCGTCAGGGTGCAGCTCAAGGGCGTCTTCGACATCATGGCCAACGTGGTGCCCATCAGCGAGGAGGACTCCCGCATCCACAACTACGGCGTCACGGAGGAGGACAGCCTCGCGCACTTCGACCTCGGCTTCAAGTTCTACGATCTCACCGACGACGTGCACGGCGTCCTTGGCCAGACCTACCGCACCGACTACATCAACCAGCTCAGCGTGAGCTCCAAAATGCCGGTCATGGGTGGGGCATCCAAGTATGTCGCCTCAGACATCTTCGCCACCGACTGCACCGTTGCGAGGTTCAGCGGCAGCAAGGCCAGCATCTCCATGGTCACCGCTAGGGCCTACTAAAGCAACATCAAATTTGTTGCGCGTAATAAGCATGCCACCACACCCTAATCATTTGGTCAAGATATCATGATACAGGAAATTTTAAATAAATCAACAAGCCGAAATGTGTGATGTTCGTCTGATTTAACATTTTAATGAAATATATAAATTTATATGCACTGCCCAAATTTGTGTCAGAAATCACTGGCGAATCCATTTGTCTAGCTGGTTTTTCCGTAGTAATGCGTAATCAAATATCTCGGCACGCATGGTTTCACGATAGTATATACTCCGTTCTTCGATTGATGTACCACGTTGATTTTTACGATCAACTTTATCATTCGTCTTATTTAAAAAATTTACTTGAATGTGTAAAATTTTAAGTTGTTATTAAAATAATTTTAATGGTAAATCAAATTATATCAAAATATATAAAATTTATCAAAAAAATTAAATAAAATAAATAATTAAAATTAAATTTAAAAATCAACAGCGACATCAATTAAAAAACAGAGAAAGTACTCCTTAGTTAAGAACGTCAAAGTATAGCGAACCTGTTCATGAACGGATTCATACCCTTGGCGCGGTATCTGGGTGGTATCTCTTATGCTACTCTCTCTATTTCAAAATACTCTCACTATTTTTAAATTATTGTGACTTTAGACATCAACTTTGACTATTCGTCTTATTCAAAAAATTAATTCAAATATTTAAAATTTTAATTCATAATTCTACTTTGATAATAAAGCAAATTATAACAAAATATATAATATTCATCAAACTTTTTTTAAATAAGATGAATAATCAAAATTGATGTGTAAAGTCAACGGTGTCAATAATTTAAAAACAGAGAGAGTATAAATATTTTTAGATTTAATCAAAATCAAACTTTTATCACTTTTACCATTGATAATCAAGCATTAATGATATTTTATCATATAAAAAATATATTTTTTATCCATTTTGAAATAAGCTTTCATAAAAATTATATTTTTATATTAAAAATTATGTATATTTATAAATATTATTAGTAAAAGTTAAAAAAAATTAAAACTAAAAAATGCTTATATTTTGAAACGAAGGTAGCAATTCATTTACACATACTCGTTCAAATTCGGCACCAATAACTATTCCCTCTTTGCACGCATGTCAACGTTGGGGTAGTACATGCAAATCCCATTTTACGAGCTGAGGAATTTGGGACATTCAAATGGAATTTTGAGAAACAAAGCCTTCGAATCAATTTACTCATTTCCCAAAAACAAAGTGAGAGATAATAGATACCTAGATCACCAAAACCCAGTAGATAGAAGAAAATAGTTTTGCATTTGCAGCCCAGCATAGCATAATAATGTACCATTACGCTGATGGCCAATTGAGCACGATCGACCATCATAAAAAAAACAGTGATCCACCATAGAGCCAATGATTCGTGCATTTACCTGAACCCTGAAAATAGTTTGCATCTGCACCAGCAGTGACTCAAGCATCCACTTAAAGCGCTACATAGAGATTCGTTAGATTACAATATAGAAGGTAGATCAGATAGTCTATGCAAGACGAACACAGCCTAGTAACATAACGAAGTGGTCCCGTCTATCTAAGATATGCAAAGTCACCCCCTACACACATATAGCACAAAATATACCAACAGAGTCATACACGTTTTAGGTTGCAGAAGTTAATAAGCTGAGGTTCATAGCAATGCACGATCAGTTGCTGACAGGGATCATGAGAGAATCCAAGCGGAACAGCTGAGTCCCACCTTGAGACCCGGAACCAACAACTTTTCCATCTTTGCACCTTTTAACAGTAAAGCCATCGGCGCCAAATGTCACAGAGAAACCAGAGTCAGTGAGCTGGCAAATTGAGATGATGTTCTCGCCTAGACATGGAACATATGATACGTTCGGGATGCTGAATTGCCCAGTACTCACTGATCCTTTGCCACACACCTGCAGCCTTGCCCCTGTATGAGCCTGTACTGTATGGCTGGGTCGGATAGGGTTAAAATCTGAGAGAAGTTCCAGATTGCCTGTCATGTGCTGACTCACGTTTGAAGCCATGTACCAGACAGCTCCACCGGTAAGAGAGCAGAAGAAACTAGTTAGCATTATCCTTAAATACAATGAGTCTACATTTCAGAGAATATCAGAACTAAAAAATTGATACAGCAACTAATGTCATTCATATTTACTTGGTAATTTACAATTGTGTGATTCTGCCCAAAGAAACAAATTTCATAAAATGTACCAAAAAGTTTTCCTTTTGCAATATCATTATTTGATTCAAATGGCACTCAGTCATGGATTATACTTAAAATATCAATAAAAAAACTGTTGAAAAGAGAATTTAAGATCGTTGCAGTCTGTATGCAAGAACTTCTGTTTAAAAAAGTTAAGTAGTGACAGTTTGCATACCTACTGATATTGATGAAGTCCACCTCAAACAGTCCATATGCCCCATTATGAGCTTCACCGACCAGTGATCCGTCAGGGTGACGCAAGAGAGAGCACCCTTCAGGACTGAAACACACAGTCAGACCAAGTTGCAAGTTGGCTAGCAGATACAACATTCAACTCACAGCCTGGAACAAACCAAACATCTCGGAGAACGATTCCATTGTTGTTCACTGATCCACGGGCTAGAACTTGCAATGGTGGCCCTAACCCTAAAATGTCTCATACCCAGCGATTGGACACTGGAGTAACATCAGTCAGTAGGTCAAGATTACCAGTCACATGATGACAGCTGGCAGTCGAGAGAAACCAAGCTGCTCCAGATGTTTTCAACTTGCTGCTTTTTGAGTCTCCATGATTGGGATCAAAAACACACGCCAATGCATCCTTGTTCTTTTCTCTGCGATGTACAAATAGAGAAACAAATAGACAAGAGAATAAGGAGCTGAAAAATTGTTGGTTGCTCGATACAGCCTAAATAGAGAGATACAGACAAGCCGATACTGAAATAAAGAAACAAAAAAAGAAAAGGTTTCACTCCATATTGAGCCACAAAGATCTTGTAAAAAATGGCAGGTAAATTTATTGCCACCAGATTACTTGTTTTGGGCCCAGGAAGAGGCAACACAAACCTTTTTATTTATTTGTTGGATCAAGACATCCAGACGAGCAGAAAAAAGTAATAATCCGGATGGGCATGATAGAAAAGCAGTGCAAACACTCAACTAGAGTAGCTCGAAGGAGAAGGAAAGTTTAACATTCTTTTTCTGGTCTGTTTTTCGATTTTTTCGAGGGAAAATTTGAAGAGGGCTCGGCAGTTTATAAAGAAATTATGTGACAAAGGGTTCTGGCATCCTCAATAAAAATGTGATTCCCCAAAATGGTGCAGTGTGTTTTAAAAAAAATATAAAAAGCACGTACTAAAATTGTTGTCCTAATAACAACAATTTAAGAACAAAGGGATATGTAGTAAACATAGTAAAAAAATGTTGTACAAGCATTAGGCAATTAATATATAATAAACATCTATTATTATGAAGTAATTAGAAGAGCATGTGTACAAGCATCAGGCAAGGACAGTATTCAAATTGACTTGCCAGAAATTTAGAGTCTCTATTGTTTCTTTCAACTGATGCAAAAGCAAATGCTAGTCAGCTATTAGTCTTTCTATGTGATGAATTACGATAATCATTGTCATGAACAAACGAAGTCATTTGAAAAATGGTAGCAAATGGAACATTAAGCATAACATCGCGACAGTTAATCTAGCAGCCTATGTCAACAAATATGGACCATGCTCGCTAAGAAACATAGCACGACTTCCATGGTTCTTGTACAGACAGAATTAAATCACTGGTATGTGCATGATGGTCGAGAACTGGCAATACAACATACTGCAACAGTGACTCCATATGATGGGGAAACACTCAATGATCAGAACATCATTTCATGGATTCCCCCACAAAAACATTATTATATGGCAGTATAAAAAAAATATCAAGTGATAACGGCCAAGAAGAGCCAGGATTGAAAACAGTTACTACCGCCGTCCCACTAGAAGTTTATTTCTAGCTTTTGTTGACTGACGTTTTGACCAATAATTTGAATAGGTTTGTTTACATTTGAAAACCTAGTATTTGTACTTTTAAATTCATCGAGCGAAATACTTTCATAATATATATAATTTATATTATTAAAATTAATTAAATATATCTAAATCATTGGTCAAAATCATAGTCAACAAAAGCTAAAAATAGACTTCTATTGGGACGGAGGGAGTATACAGCAAGGTCAGATCACGAGGCTAACTCCGCTTATGTTGTCCTAACATATCCGGTCCCAAGTCAGGATAAACGAGAGGGGTTATGTTAGGCATGACGAGCCAACAAATATGTTAGTCAATCTTATAGAGATGAAACTAAGTAGAAACTCATTGAGACATAACTCTCTTATTAACGCGCCATATATGAACCTAGGTATGGTGTTAAATGGGCAAGGGCCAAGCAGCCACCCCCTTGATGGTGCACCATACCTTGACCTGGATACGATGGTAAGTGAACAAGGATCGGGCTGTCGCATCCTTAGTGATGCGGTACACCACCGCCCTAGTGTAGTAAAAAATGAGCAAGGGTCTTCGCATTTGACTCGACGGATGTGGAGGCTAAGAAAGCTAGCTGAGCCTAATAGGTTGCATGTAGGCAGCTTGAATATAGGGTCGTTAACGGGTAAGCTCCGAGAGGAAGTCAAAATTATGATTAGGCGACGTGTGTATCCTAAACCCTAAATCCTAACAGCCATAGTACAACTCTATTCAAGCCACCTGAAAAGCATTTTGATTGCTGAGACGAAACATAATCAGGAGTCCAACAAATTGAAAATCCTGCCAGGACAAGCATACAAATTTTGCCAGCAGCAACCGGTTACCCATGTCAAACAAATTAAGGCACAACAAGCTGCACAACCATCAATGCCGTCCACTCAGTATATATCTCCAACCCAAACAAAGTTTATGAATCGATGGAACAAGAAGCTATGGGCCCATGGCTAAGATTCCAGAAACAACAACGAATATTGTAACCCTAATGGAAACAGAGTGCTTTCGTTCGCATGTCCCAAGCTTCAAGCTCACAGCTACACCACATGAAGGGTACGTGGTGCAAACAAGTAAATGCACCCACAAAAGAAAATTGTAGTGATGGTTATCCTATTTTGACCACATATGCACCCACTTTAGTACAAAACTATGCACCCTCAGAAGACTAAATTGTGCTTCATGAAGTAAAGTACCCACATATCTTTTGCTGTACCTTCACAATTAAGATAGACGAAAAACTCAGCAACACCAAGGCTAACATTGCACTAACGGGGGGAGGCAGGTCCGGGCGCACTCGGATGTTCTAACCATTTTGCAATTAGGAAAACAACAACAGGCTCGCGGTCATTTCTTCGAACGGACGGCAAGCGAGGAAGATAAGCCGGTGCAAGACATAATGTATACCTGATGGCCTCTAGGAGCTGCGGGTCCTCGAGAGCGGGATCCACCTCCACCACTGAGCAGATCCTCCCGCCCTCTTCGTCCTTCGTCTCCTTTCCGGCCTGCTTTCGTCTGGCTGCTGCGGACGGAGACCGCGACGCCATTACCGGCGGATGGAGGATGCCCCCCTCTCTCTCTCTCTCTCGCACGGGGACTCAGAGGCCACTGCGGTGGAAGCCTCGCCTCGGTGGTGGGCCTTCCCTTCCGACTGTCTGTGCTGCCACGTAATACGAGTAGTTATATTGCCACGTAGTTGCGGCATCGCGGAATGCCCGTGGCGTGATTTCTGCATTCCAAAACAGTCTCCATGGGTCAGCATGCCGGAAAAAATTTCTCGCCCGGTACTCAAACGGCGAAATTGCGAACCGCTATCGATTACTGACACGTGCACGCAGCCTTTCATCTAACGTTGGCGGTTGCTCGGCTCCCCACATTCATCGATCACAACGCTCGGCTCCCAGCGGCCAGCCACGGCTCGATCGCACCATGGCAGCTCGCATCTCCATGCAGTTCACGACAGGAAAAGAATTCGAATTTTAAATGTATGGCGTCGGCTTCTCCAATAGTTTTTATTTGCTATTCGAATTCACGTACTAGTACAAGTCCGTAGTGGAATTCATAAAAACCTGGTTCAATCTGGTTTAATGGTTGACTTTTTTAAATAAAAGTTTGAATTTTTTTAGAAAAATAGAAATTGAAAAACTGGTAAACTGCTTGATTTCACAGATTTTGAAATTTCAAATTTTGAATCTGTAGTGGTTTCATTGATTCAAATTGATGTTTAGTACAGTAAATTGCTCGGTTTCGCTGATTTCCAAATTTCAAATTTTGAATTGAAATAATTTCATCGGTTTATTCTTCAATATCACAGATTTATAAACTGGTTTTTGAATTTCTATTTTTTAATTTTTCAAATTTTTAATTAAAAATAGTCAACATTAAACCAGATCGTATCAAATTTTATGAATTCCAATACGGAGTTGAACTGGTACGTGAATTTAAATTATTTTCGTCTCGTCCATCGCAAAAAAAAAATTATTTTCGTCTCGTGAACTACAAGGATATGAGCTGCAAAGGGGAGATTGAGCCTGGCTAGCCGCTGGGAGCCGAGCGTTATGACGGATGCATGCTGGAGCCGAGCAACTGGCTAGCGTCGGATGAAAAGCTGCGTGCACGTGTCAGTAATCAACAGTGGGTTCGCAATCTCGCAGTTTGAGTACCAGACTCGGAGAATTTTTTTCCCAACATGCCAGTCGCATTTCCCGTGGACACAAATACCCTTAGGGAATGTTTGTTTCCTCGGAATTGGATTAAATTGAATCAAATTCTAGACACCAACATGTTTGACAAGCTTACGAAATTGAATTGACAATTTTAGCTCATTTCCAGTAAAGAATTAGTCGCCTGGGGCAGATTCCGACCCAAAACCAAAGAAAGCACCGGAATCTCTTGGTCTCCCTCGAACCACATTCTCCACTTAATCAACCTCAAGCTCCCGACTTTCACTGGCGGGCTGGCAACACACCGCCACCACTGTAGGAGGAGTCTGCTCCCCATCAATCCGATTGATGCTGCTGCTCTCCGTCGTCACCGAGTTGCGCTATCTCTCGGTCTCTTCAGATCTCCACTCTCCACTTCGTCAGCCTCGAGCCCCGAACTCCGCCGGTGCTGCGCCGCCACCACCGCGGGAGGGGCCCTGATGCCGCAGCTGCTGCTCCCCATCAAGCCGACCAGCGCCGCTTCTCCCCATCGTCCCCGAGTCGCTCTGCTGCTCCCCGTGGTCCCTGATTTGCGACGCTACTCCATCAACCCCAACTCGCCTGCCAACATGGGACAGAGCTGCGCCCTCCCCTGCAGCCCTCGAATCATGCAGCGCTGTCATCTGCATCACCATCGTCAGAGACTGCTGCCTTTGAAGAATGGCAACTAGGTACCAACGTAGTATGCCATCTCTCCCTTTGTTCAAATCCTTTCACCTGTTTTTCAGTGCTTGATCTGGTACATCTCTATGGAGCCTGATTTCTCGACCGAACCATTTTGTATTTACGAGAAGTACTAGTTCATTGCAGTTGAATCGTTCAATTGTTGTATGTGAGTTTTTCAGTATATCCGAGCTCAATAGAGTAGTAACCGAGTGAGCAGAAAATTAATTTTGATGCAATTAGCCAAACAACATCTTGAATTTAATTCTAAGAATTGATTTCTCAATGGACCCAAACAAAAATAATGGAAATGAATCAATTTCCAGCTGATTCAATTCCAGATAAATCAATTCCTAGAATCTAATTCATAGAAAGCATTTCAATTCTTATGATCCAAACAGGCCCTTAGGCAACATTTGGGAAGTAGAAAATAGAGGATAGAATTGAAAATGAGAAATGAATGAAAAGTGAAATTTTAATAAGTTGGAGGAATAAAATATCCAAAATTTTCTATTCTATTTATGTTTCCCAATCCTACTCTCAAATCTTAAAATCCAAACGCCACATTAACATCCCAACATACATGACATTTTGTTACTAAAGTTTAGTTGGATACATAATGTATTCGTTTGGTTGCTTGTGCAAGTGCAACTTACTGTAGCTAAGTTGACTAAGTTGACGATATACATGATAGTCTGTTTGATTGGTTGCATGTATAGAGATAAGCTGAAAAAAGATGATGTTTAGTTGTTAGTATATTATATATTATATTAAAATACAAAATAATTATTAAATAACAATTATTTAAACTTAAATATAAAGAATAATACTTGATGTATTAAATTAAAGCTTAATCTATATTCAAATATTTTAATATTATTACAATATATTAATTAATAATTAATTATTTTTTAATCTTAGCATCTAGCGAGCCAATCTCGACAGAAACGAAGCTCGCCGGTGTTTCCAGCGAGCCTGGCTGAGAGGGCTGTTTTGCACGCGCTGAGCCACGCTCTGATGCCCTCGTAGGTAACCAATCAATGATTCCTTGCACCCATTAAACCTGGCTCACGTTGGTGCGGACAAGCAAACAGCCACAACAATCAATGATTCCTTGCACCCACAATAATCAATGATTCCTTGCCACGGAATCAAATACCGCGTATACAACTTTGAATCCCTTGCCCCCCAACCTGTATCAAATCGATACAGCTCCGGCCTCCGAGCTCGCGTGTTCGTCAGTCGAAGCCCAACAACGCCGCCGCCATTGGTCGGTTCCTTCGTCGATCTCTTCCTCTTGTGACGAGAGCGCACCACCGCTCACCGATTAGTGTTCCCCTCCTTCCATCTCTGTCGATTCTCTTCCTCCTCGCCTCTCTTCTAATTCTCCACTTATTGTTCAGGGACGAGCGGAAGAGGAGAGGTAGGGGCTGGATCATCTGCAAAGGACCTGGAGCATCTACAACGCCGGCGGGACCGGGCTCCTGCCGCGGATGCGTTGTTGCCCCCATGCTGGCCGCGTGGCTGTACGCAATGTATGGGCCCGCGGCGCTGTCGTCCAGCCGCCGTCCGAGCGGTGGAGGAGCCGGCGGAGGGCGATGGCGGCCAGAGGCCGCGGCAGCTGAGGGCGGCGCTGTCACTGCCGTAGTTGACCGCCCCGTTCTCCCCGACAACTCCGAGGAGTGCGTGGGCGCAGCGGACCTCGCGACGCTTCCGCGGCTACAAGTGCGAGCAACAAACGGCGCTGTGCTATACTGGCTTTCTGCTACTGTGAGGAGCTTGCTGCTCAGGATGCCTCCGGGCGCTGAACAAAGTGATGCTCGATCCATTACTTTGCCTTTTTCTTGGATGCTTTTCTTCTCTTGCATTGGTAGTGGTAGGGGTAGTGCTCAGGATGTTGGTAGCAGTATTACACGCACGGTTGATTACCCAACTACCAGTATTTTTCTTTTTAGCTGGAAGCTGAAGATCATTTGCATCTCCGATGGTGGATCAATTGCTAGTTTTGAGATCGACATCACACCTGGAAAATGTTAATGGTCATTTTTAATGTTATGTGATTTTATTACGTAATATTTTTCTCAACCAAACATTGTAATGGTATATTTTGATTCCGATTACATTGATACTTAATTACTATTGCAATACCATTACAAAAGTTGAATCAAACAGCACCAAGCTCGTTCTCATGACGGGCCCAGCCCGCAACCTCCAGCCGCGCCCTGGCCGCTTTCTAATCCTCCATCGTGCCCTGGCCGGCTCGCTTCTTCTTGCATGCGCGCGTGCTGTGCCCCGCCGACTTCGTGGATGGAAATAAACCATGCCACCTTTAACCGTGGTGTATGCGTGCGATGGCAAGGTTATCCGTCTAAGGATATGCATGGCTACCGTGAGAATTAAATTTAGTTCAAATGTTATAGATATTTTTAAATTAGCTATAAAATTAAATAAGATATAGACTCGTGGGTATACCACTTATATTTCTAGTGCTCGCGATGCATGTCCAGTTAGTTGCAGTCTAGGATTGTTAAAGTTGATCAGCGAATCCTCCGGGTAGCAGGAGCGGAAGACGTCACGCAGCTGAGCGAAGATGGTTGAGTCGAAGGATTTGCCACTACAAGAAATTTGACAATTCGTCATTTCATGACGAACTAAATTCATCATTGAATATAACAAAACTGTCACAAAACCAAATTCATGACGAAAATATGAATCGTTATGTATTTCGCATCATAGATTATAGTGAATGACATTTTTATAATTTTGGTCACTGATGGTAAGAATCTATGATATTTATAGACCGTTAGAAATAAATCCAGGCTCAATGAGATCCAAATCTAGTGACGAATTAAATTGTCACAAATGAGCCCAAATCCAATCAAAACCTAAATTTTAGTGACGAATCTAATTATATATAATTTAATTGTCACAATCAAATAATGATATCTTTATATCATTAATTATGCCAAGCTCATGTGAATATCATACACAATAAATTAAGACCAAAAATATAAAGCCAACATTATCATTAAAACCAAATATTTGTATTTATTAGTACAACACATACTTTCTTATCATTTAGATTTTGCTTAGATTATTCTATTTTCATATAGTTGCACAGTCATACAATTTGTGATATCCCAATTTATGATCTTAATCCATATTTCCCATCTGTGTTGCATTATTTCTTATTCTTGCTTGTGTTCTTCGATTCGTAGGTACGGATTAGCTTTCCTGACGAGTTCAATAGGGCAAAGCATGGTTTATAATTATAGGAGAAGGTGTAGCTATGATTGCGAGGTTGAAAGTGCATCTAGAGTCCCTAGTGAGTTTTGGTGGATGATAACAAATTATCCAAGTTTTCAAGTATATTGGCAGTGTGGAAGGTTCAAAAAGAAGAAAATAATGAGGAAAAAAAAGAAAATAACTCAATTTTATTGAATATTTTTCTAGAACCTATTCCTATGGAAGGATCACTTGTTTTACTTTTTCTTAAGTATAGGTATGCCGTACTATTAAGAGGTACACAGAATTGAAGTCTCAAAAGTACTAAAATGCTCAAATCTAAATTTCTATCCAGAAAATTATAGCTAGAGTATCCGATAATGTAAGTATCAAAGACACCGAGAAGGGGGTTGAATCGTGGACTTATAGCACTAATTTTGCTACGAACTAAAACTACAAAATTTGACCACAACGGAAGCAAACATAAATAAGTCCAGTAGGCCAAGACCCCTAACAATGCTAGTGATATGAAAATAACAACAAGCAAGCACTAGCACGATAGCCACTAAGAGGAATCAAAGAACAACCTATCACACTACTCAAACAGTAAGTAAATACGGTAAGTAAAGAGAGTGAGATAGAGAGTGCTCAGTGATTTTTCTCGAGATCTCGAAAGGTAGGCGCCTTTTCCTAATTCTCGTTGGACCACTCTCGTCGGAGTCTTGGTCCCTCTCATCATTTTCAGAACGATGCTCACAAGGGTACGCTTCACTCCCAGAGTAAAGACACCAACAGTCCGACTGTCGCACACAATACCCAAGCGGTAGAGCAAGCCACAAAGGCTCGAACACTCTCTCTTGGTGTCCCTTTCGAGCGGGGGCTAGGAACCGCGTACAAACTTAGCGACGTCTTACACAATCTCCTCGGAAGCTCGATCACTGACTCTTAATCGGTCTAGACTGCCCACACCAAGAGTAATAGGCAAAGATCACTCCTCTCAAGCCCTATAAGCTATAGAAGTGTATGAATGCTCTCTATTACTCTCCTACTAGCACTAAAGATCTCTAATTTTACAATGTGCTCTCTTGGTGGTGTCCTTTGACCTCTCACAACTTGGCTACAGTAATTATGATCAAAGGCACACTGGAAATTTTTTTCCTCCGCGGTTTAAATAGGTTACAAGCCCAAAAGCAACCGTTGGGACGTGATGTCATAAAGCTGACTGCTTTATGCAATCACCGGACTGTCCGGTGACTGGACCACCGGACTGCCAGGTGACTCTTCTTCCTCCTCGATCAGGGAAACACCCTCTCTGAAATCCATTCCATAGGACACCGTACTATCCGGTGCATACTTTCACCGGACTGTTCAGTGACTTTCACTTTTGGACTTTTAGATACATCTTCACTGGATTTCAGCTTTTGGCTCACCGGACTGTCCGGTCATTGCACCAACGGACTGTCCAGTGACTGCTCCTCTTTGACTACAAAGAGCACCTCTCTCTGAACTGGCTCCTCTAGGGTTCATCGGATTGTCTGTCCGGTGACTGAGTCTTCAGCTGGTTCTTGAGCTTCGGTCTTCGACTTCGCTTTCTCTGCCATCTTTAGTGCTTTCAGAGGATCTAAGGAGCATTCACACCCTCTAACACTTGTACGACAGGAGACAAATGACTTTACCCCCTTAATAGTACCGCGGTTCTATGGATTTTCTAGCTAGTTCTTAGGCTTGGTCCTCCGAAGCCCGGCAACTTCTTTTTTAGGGATTGTCCTTGTCATTCATCGAGGAAGCACACCATATTGATGTAAAATTAGCGGGGTGATACCTGCAACACAACCGATACCTATGGATGTTCATTTAATCACCAAAATTAATTCATACCTTTTAGAGGACTTTAAAGGTCATGAAGTTTATAGATACAATGCCAGATTATCCGACAACCTTTAGAGCCAAAATAGAAACTTCTTGCTGGAGTTTTCGCACATTATTGGAGACTACCGGAGTATTCGATAAGTGTATTTCTAGACCAACACTACTTTTTAGGGTCACACATTTATACCCCTTCACCATCTCTCACAATGGCTGGTGACTCGCACTTTAAAAACACAATCTTGAGCTTCAAACATAGCTCTAGCACACCCTCCCAAGGCTAAAGCTTGTGGCATTTGAGCTAGGGTTTGAAAGAAAGTTTAATTCACTCCTTTGAGCATTTGTGGCTTCGATTCATGTTTGTTACTCTTAGAGCTTTACTCCTAAATAGTTAGATGTGATCAGAAGCGCCTAACTTGTGTGGTGATGTGACAGGAAGTTTGTATTACCCTCACGAAAGGGATTTGCTAGTAGAAATTCCAAACTCGATCTTTATGATCGTTTGGGTGTGAAAAAGGGTTGAAAGAGACCCTGTTCTTTGTAAACCTCTCAACGAAGACGTAGAGCTCTTTGTGAGCTTGAACTCCATTAAAAAATTGTTGTATCTTCCCGTGCTTGTTTCTCTCTTAGTAGTTCATTTTATTAATATTGTTTATTTCATATATTTGCTTCGATCTACTTGTTAACTTATTTCTAGCTTATTCCTTCACTTAGATCTACTTGCTACAACCTATTTTAGTCTTTTCCTTCAAGTAGAATTTGTTTAAATTTGAATTTTGTGTACCTATTCTATCTTACCGGAGTGTCTGACAAGTTACTAGACAGTCCAGTATCGGAGTGCCCGGCACATTACTGGATTGTCCGATGGACTAATAGTTTGTTGAGTTTGAATTTGCAGAAATTATTCAATATTACCTATTCACTCCCCATATAGGCAACAATCATAGGTTCTAATCATATTGATTTGAGCTCAGATCGATTGCGTGTCACATTTTCACAAAATTGAGAGTTACCCCGATCTGACGGAAGATCGGGAACCACGGACACATCAACCAGCCCAAGTGGACATGTAGCTTTGTATCGCGCATTGTCCTAGGGCGGTGGGGTGAGGCGGTGGTAGGATGAGCAGCATGTAAGGATCGAGAAACTAATCTAAAACCTTGCTACAAATTAAACTTTCAATTCTAATCGATAGAGAACAGCATGATATAATAGTGGGAAAGATAAAACACTTAATCAAATATTAGCATGACAGTCGTTCTGATCAAGCTAGAACTACTACTCTAAACTACTTGTTAGAAAATAAGTACGGAATCGAAACAATAAATAGTAAAGAGAGGATTTTCCTAAATGAAAAGTTATTTAAACAGTTAATATATAAAAGCAAATAGATATGCAATATGGCAATGTATCATTGTATCTTTGTGTAAAGTTTTATGTTGTAATATATTTCATGCAAGGAGAACAAAAAGTTGAAAAATATCACCTACCCCTGATTTAGTACTCCTATGCTGCAAGCAAAAGTTGCCGTGTGCCATAGTAAAAATCATGAGTTGCGATGTGCTAGTTAAAACTGTAATCTAGGAGCGTGTCATGAAAAATTTGCCTAACGAGAAATATTTCTAGATCCTCGAAGTACCAAGAGCATCTTGAGATGAGTACAATCACCCTCTGAACAAAATTATTAGGAGTAAATGAAAAAAACATCTCAAGAGAAGCAGAAGTTGTTCAGATATAAGTGCTACTGTGACCCAATAAAGTGTTTATGGATCCCCTTCTAGAAAAGAAAACATTGGAGGAGAATAAAAAATATTCCTAATAGGCTTTTAGCTGCTTTTCAAAAATATTTTTTTATGGACCTTCTCTTAGAGATGTTCTAATTGTAGATTTTGTTCATTAGACTGAAGGCAACGAGAGGCACATGTTCTCAATATGAACATGAGATATATTTTCTAGACTATTAGTAACTGATTCATTTAACAGGCTAATTTTTTTATCATCCTATAATGTTGTAAAGCATATAATATTGGTGTAATAACAAGGCAAAAAATGAAAAATCATGCTAGAGACATCTTTTAGTAAGCACTGATGGACACCATTTCTTTACCAAAAAGAGTTGTTTGTTAGTTGTTTGTTAGTGTCAGCCTGATATAGTAGCATTGTAAGGCACCAACTAGGTCTGTATACTAGACTCATTCAATGCTCCCACCGTCCATATATGACCCGTGTATTACTAAAACAAAGTTTTTCAGGATTCATCTGCGTATTTCTGTCTAACATCAGTGAACTGTCTCGTAGAGCACGCTAGTAATTGCTTGGTTTGGTATGGGCTGCGTGGCCATTAAACTAGTACCAATCAGCTCCGTTAGATTTCTAGTGTGTTCACCCTGATGAGTATTTCAACTCGGTAAATGCCAAAAAGCTTAAAAGGACTAAATGACTTTTATCCTCCTTGGTCTATGTGAAACCTCAAATTCGTTAGTCAAAACGGACGGAGGGAGTATATGATAAAAAAATGATACTATGCATTAAGCAGATAATGCCTAGTATCTTATATAATAATAAATAAACAAATCAATTTAATTGACCCTGCTCATTTCCACATTGTATCCTTTCAATTTCAGAAAATCAATCCAATCCCATCAAGTACCAAGAAGAAAAACCGTCATCTAACGTCAAACAAGACCCAACACGAAGACCAAACAAAAAGCGAGCCTAGACGGGCACACGGTTACGGCGGCTACTACGGTGCGCAACCAAAAGGAAGCCAAACGGAAAGCAGACCAACCCAAGCAAAGCGAAGGGATCTGTCGAATCTCCCATTCCAGGGGTCTCCCTCCCTCCGCGTCGGGCCCGCCTCCGCCTCCCGCGTTCCCCTGCGCCGCCGGCTTACGAGGGTTCGCTCGCGGCCACCGACGCCGGGGATGGACCCACCGGCGGGGGGCTCCGCCGATCGCCGGGGGACCGGTCCGAGCGCCGGCGCCGTGCCGTCCGGTCTCCGCCGCTACGGCCTCAATTTCTCCGCCTCCAGCCTCCTTCAGGCCCCCCTCGCGGCGCTCCTCGAGTACTCCGGCGTCGTCCCCACCGGACCCACCCCGCCGCCGGTGCATCCATCCGCGGCGCCCTCGTCTCCTTCATCTGCTTCGTCCGAGGTCGACGGTCTCCTCTCTGCCGCGGCTGCCGGGGATGGGGAGGTTTCGATCCGGATCCAGGGTGGCCCCGGCGACCCTGAGGCCGCGGGAGGAGCGGCTTTCTCGCCCGAGGATTCGATCGAGGCGACCGCTGGCTCGGAGGTTGACCAGGCGTCGTCCACGGCAGGGAGGGGAGGTGGTGGTGCGGACGCGGAGGCAAACGGTGGGGGCGGGGGAGGAGCGGGCACCGCTGGGAACGGGGCAGGGGACCGCCAGTACCAGCGGTACGACGTGCACCACGTCGCGCGGTGGATCGAGCAGATACTGCCTTTCTCGCTGCTTCTGCTCGTCGTCTTCATACGGCAGCATCTCCAAGGTTTGTGCACATATCTCGTTTTCTTAATACTGAAATGCAGTGCGGTTGAAGTATCGTGGCTTTATAGTTTGATATTTGGCAAGATTGTTCAACAAAGGAAGGAGTTTAGAGTCAGGATGAACTTTCTTGGTTATGTTAGTCTCTTTGGTTATGATGCCTTCTGTTATGAACATGCCCGACGTGCAACAACATGGGTCTGCCTGTGTTAATGTTTTAAGTTAGCCTCTCTTTTGCTGTCTGACCTATGGCAGGGCATGTAATCAATCTTGTATCACGCTTCAATATTTCTTATTAGTTGCAGGGATTATTAAATTGTTCTTGTGAGGACAATAATTCTAGTTTACAAAATGATCTAGATTTGTTGTCCTAACAACAACAATTTAAGAACGAGGGGATTACTTGGGTTGCTTATATTGCTACCTGCTATTGGTTTGAGTTTGCATATGCTATGGTGGTTGTTAACCTTGTTCAAATGATGAGTCCGTTGTGGAAAAACATTATAGCTTTGTCTGGATAAGCACTGGTTGTCTTTCTTTAATAAGTTTTTGAAGTTAGGCTACTCTATTAGTTAGTACCAGTTATCTGTTCTCTATTCCATTTTGGCTGAGCTTGTGCTCAAGTGATGATCATTTTCAGCCAATCAGGCTCCTTTATTAGTTAGCAATTTTCAGGCATCCATTTTTTGTTCAAATTTGTCTGAGCTTGTGCGCATATGATGATGCTTTTCAGGCAGTCTTGTATGCATGCACATAAATGCATTTTCTTGTCTCACCTGAGGGCTTAGACGAACCACCTACATTATGCGTGTTAATATTGTATTAGCTCTATAATATCATTCAATTGCTTGCATCGCTCCAGGCATTCAGCATGTTGCTTGGGAGTTGCTGATTGGCTTATTCGTTTTGGATCCTTATCAGGGAACTCTAATGCTAATATCATGCTTAATCTAAGATAAGTAGATTCCATTATGCGATTTCTTTAGTTGAGTTATCATGTTCCCAGTCAATATTAAGTTACACACGACAGCATGATAATATCTTTTCTATTCATTCTTGTCCATTATTGAGCTCATGGAAAATATTGCCTATGCTGTTGTAAGGCATGGACTGTTAACAACATGTTTCTATTTGCTTGGTCTCTGTTTATAGAGGGTAAATAAATCATAAGTAGTTGAAGGTTTCTTTTTGCAATGATATTTATTGTTCTGTTGGGGGGGGGGGGTGGGGTTGGGATTGTCATAGAAGTGTCTGATTGCGCACTAACTGAACGACTTGTTGGTGCACAGGTTTCTTTGTCACAATTTGGATTGCTGCTGTGATGTTCAAGTCAAATGATATTTTGAAAAAGCAAACTGCTTTGAAGGTTGGCATCGTAGACCTCAGTTGGGTCAGGCCAGGGAATGAGCCCAAGAAATACTAGATGGGCTCTTTTGACTTACTATGCTCTATTGTGTTAATAGATTAATGAATGTTGCTCAGCTTATCAGCCATATTTCTGAAAGATGAATCTTTTCGATAAATCATAAAAGCACTTGTTATTATCAGAATCTTGATCTTATGCTTTGGTTAACAGGGTGAAAGAAAAATATCTGTACTTGTTGGGATTACAGCAATCTTCATGATCCATGTGTTTGGCGTCTATTGGTGGTACAGGAATGATGATCTTCTCAGGCCTCTGTTCATGCTTCCTCCTAAAGATATACCACCATTCTGGCATGCGGTTTTCATTATCATGCTTAATGGTATTGCCAACTTAATCTCATTAGCTTCTCATATGTATAGCGGCTAAATGTTATTGATGCTAATAGAAATTGCAATTTTGTGGATAGCCAAGTTATCTTTCCCCCAGTTGTAAGGTTTACTTTGCACAATCATGGCCTCTAGAAAGAGTAGGCAAGACTGAGTGATGATTCAAGCACTCCTGATTTCTTTTTCATCCTTTTTTATTTTTTACTGAAGCTATCAACATTGTCTATTTGATGTTGGCTTCTGCATGGATGTGATATCGTATAAAGTTGCTTTTGATGAAATACACATTGAAAACTGATTGTAAGTTAGGGCCCAATACAACTGAACTAGAAAACCGGAATAATTAAATGGTATAAAGCTGACTATGCTTAGTTAAACATGTTGCATTTCTGCTTTTGGTTCACATTTTATGTTCTGCAATTAATTTTACCTTTGGTAAAACATTTTCTAGAGTACAATGCACCGGCAGTCAATGAAGTAGTTTGGAGGTGTCACTTAGATCCCTGAACTATTGCATGTTCCTGAACTTTTTAATAGGTTCATTTGATGGAACATACCTAAATTTATGTTTTCATGTTGCAAAGCTCGGTCCAAACCTCTCTAATCATTGTTGAGCTGCCTAGTTGGCATCTATGTGGGCATCAACTATTTTTATCACCTCATCTTTTAGAAATAGAGAGTAGGGTGTCAGTAGTGACAGAATGGTATGTTAGGAGACATATGAGTATGGAGTAGGGGCCAGAATGGAGAGGTGGCCATGTCAGCATAAGAAACAGGGAGGTGACCATGTTGGTATGACACTTATCCATGCTAAATCACTAATTACTGATATTTCGACCTAAAGTTGTGCACTTAACAAGTTGAGGGACCAAAATCTGCAAATTAATTCAGAGACCTAGGTGACACTACCCTGATCAAAGTTTGAGTATCGTTGATTTTACTCCTTTTTAAGAAGTATATGGGAAAATACCTAGTTTAGGAGACATTTGAGTATGGAGTAGGGGACAGATGGAGAGGTGGCCATGTCAGCATAAGAACAGGGAGGTGACCATATTGGTATGACGCATACCCATGCTAAATCACTAATTACTGATATTTTGACCTAAAGTTGCGCACTTAACAAGTTCAGGGACCAAAATCTGCAAATTAATTCAGGGACCAAGGTGACACAGTGACACTACCCTGATCAAAGTTTGAGTACCGTTGATTTTACTCCTTTTTAAGAAGAATATGGGAAAATACCTGTACTAGGCATCTTTATTGATAATAGATGTAATGATATGTTACAGTTTAATCTAACCATAAGTTACATCCAGATACAATGGTGCGCCAAGCAGCAATGGCCATCAAATGTATGTTACTTATGTACTACAAGAGTTCCAGAGGCCGTAACTACCGTAGACAGGTGAGCATATTTTCCAGATTTATGCCTTTTTATAAAGCATTGCTGATTTTTATGTTTTCATGTTGTATAGCATCTCGCATGTTCTTGATTCTCATAACCTTAAGTCCTTCCTTCCATAAATAAACCATGATAAAGCTCAGCCCCCTGAATAGTCTATGATAAACAGTCAGAGCTATTCTTTTAATGGTGATAATTTTGTAGACCCTTCTTAATTGATCATTATGTTGGCAAGGCTTGGACTTTGCTAACCTGTGAACTCTGCAGCAATTGATGCTACTATTATTGGGTATTGACACACTGGTCAGTGTCTTAAAAACCTCTTATATTCTGGATGATATTTATGCTAGGGGTCACATGTTCATATTACAGTATCGGTCTTGTTCTCTTGAATATATTGTACGCAGATCTGAATCAGAGTACATAGAAGCTAATATTGCTGGACACCATTTGTTCTTACAATATTCGCATAATAATGTTCAACGGTCTTAAATTGTCTCCTAATTTCAGTGGCGGAGCTAAGATTATTTTAAACTTGCTGCTAAATTTTTGGACAAGTGCTAAAAAATGTAAAATTAGACAAAAAAATAAGTATTTTTCACTAATATAAGATTATTTTTAACAGGCAAAATGAACATGGGACCGGTGCTGCAGCATCGGCAGCACCGGTCCTGTATCCACCCCTGCCTAATTTCATGTGAAAATTAAATTTGATATCTAAGTTTTATCATGTGCCGCACTGCGCAAGCATTTTATGCTGCTTAGTTTGCATCTGAAGTTGTACTGTTAAACACAAAGGATTTTGTACTTGACTCTGAAAGTTCTCTTTTTTACTGATTTTGTAGGGACAAATGCTAACCCTTGTGGAATACCTGCTGCTTCTTTATCGTGCCTTGTTGCCAACTCCTGTCTGGTACCGTTTCTTTCTGAACAAGGAATATGGAAGTCTCTTCTCATCTTTAACCACCGGGCTTTACCTTACTTTCAAGTTGACTTCGGTAGTTGAGAAGGTTAGAATTCTTGCTGCATTCACATATAGTTAACTTGATTCAAATAATAATATTTATTGTGATCCTGTGGACCTTTGGATTCCCAGGTTCAATCATTCTTGGCTGCAGTGAAAGCATTGTCACGTAAAGACGTGCATTATGGCACCTATGCGACTGCAGAACAGGTAAAAATTTCTTGTACTGGGTCACTCCAATAGTTTTGTGTCTCTTAACTATTACTCCATATTTGGGTAACAGGATACCATTGGCTAGACATATCTACAAATTTGAAACAGTTTTTTCCCTTTCAAGAAGATTTTTTATCACTAGCTTATTTTTCAAAGCTACAGTGAAACACTTAGTTGTCATATATGTAGTTAACAAATTCTGCTGCAGTGGCTGTCCTTTCCTGATGTATCTTGCAGTTGTAAGTAACTGAACCATACTTACCTATTCTGCAATATGGTTTAGAAAAGCAGTTAACTAACGCTAAAATAGCTAAAAACTTAATAACAAGCATAATGTTTGTTTTTTGAGGGAATACACTGTAGGGTAAAATACTACTGCGGTAGATATGTATTATTAAAGGAGGTAAAAAGTACAAGAAATATACTTTACGTAACTGAAAGAAAGCTTCTGTCTTCCCATGGTGGAGTATTGACAATTGGAGAAGAATACCAATCAGAATTATTGGAAGCCATCCTGATGCAATGGGTCCTTAAATGTCTTATACTAGCAGTCATGGCACTTGCAAAATGATACAAATGGAATAACACTATTATGGAAGTTTTCTAGATCAATGTATGATTTGAAAAGCACTTTCCTTAATTGTTGGACATATAAGTTATTCTGAATCTTGAGGATATGAGACACTAGTTAGGTCATTTTAGTTGATTCGCAAGTTTGGTTTTTTTGTTTAACCTTTTAAGGGGTTTACTTATTTATGTATTCTGATGCAGGTACTTGCTGCTGGTGATATGTGTGCAATCTGCCAAGAAAAGATGCATGTGCCAGTGCTCCTTCGATGTAAACATATTTTCTGTGAAGACTGTGTTTCAGAATGGTATAAGTTCTTCATTGTTTATTATGCACATTATTTTGTTCACCATGTCTCTTGTGTGGGATATATGTACATAAAGCATCGTTGAAGGGTATTACTTGATAAAGAATGATTGATCCATTTAAGCTTTACTTTGGCAAGTGCATCTCTCATTTAAAGGATATAGTATGACTGTTGACTAGCACTATAGAGATAATTATGCACATTATTTTGTTCATCATGTCTCTTGTGTGGGATATATTTACTAGACTTTTGTGTGGTCTTTTTGTCAATAAAGCATCGTTGAAGGGTATTACTTGATAAAGAATGATTGATCCATTTAAGCTTCGACAATTTGACACCTGTGAGGATGACATATGAGACCGCCCAAGTGGATGACATGTGGACCGAGTGTCAAATTTTCGAAGCCCAACGAACTGAGCCCTAAATTGTCAAATGAGCTAAATGTGCCCTTAGTAATTGTTTTTTGAAATGTTTTGTTGTTTTCTTGAGCTTTATCTGTGAAATCAACAGGAAATGACATTTTGTTGCAATGCTACTTCTAGGTTTGAGCGGGAAAGGACTTGCCCCTTGTGTAGAGCATTGGTAAAACCTGCTGATATTCGATCATTTGGTGATGGTTCGACAAGTCTCTTCTTCCAGGTGTTTTAGAAAACTCCAAAATGTCAAGCTCCTGACGTGTAACAATGAACAAGCAATTGAGTATGGAAAATTCGAGCAAGGTCCTTTCATTACCAATGTGAAACTATCTTCCTGTGAGGTCTGCCAAGAGAAAGTTCAAGATAATCTGACTGTAATTGTTCTGTTTTCAATAGTGCCCAGCTAGTTTAGATGACTGTTCAGTTGCTACGTAACCTGCAGCAAACTGCATCGAAAGTCTAGTTCTGCCGGACGAACTATCTGAATTTGAAGACCTATCGAGACTGACTTATGTCCATGCTCCCGGCCTGATTTTGTAAAAAGATGATGCTTTTTTTGCACAGGTGAATGCTTCTGGGTGTAACGGGAAACTGCAAGTTTTGCTTGCAGGATTGACTTAGCAGTATGAAACTATGTACGTGAAAATGGTAAAAATGTAACATGTAAAGCTTTGAGACATGATAATGTTGAAAATCATATATAAATACCCTTTATAAAGCAGTAAATACTAGCAATCGCAATGATAATATCTTGTAAATTCATTGTATTTTGGTTTTATGCATTGATGCGTCAATCCGTAGTTGACTATCTTATTTGTTGCTGTTTATTTCGTTCCACGAGCATACGACAGGACTGCATGCGTGATGGAAATTTAAAATTTAATGTTGATCTTTCCCCTATAGTTTTTATATGAGTGAAATGCACCCGGGGTCCCTAAAGTATTTGTGCGTGATCATCTAAGTTCTTAAACTCTTTAAAGTGGTCATAAGTCCAAGATCTAGGTTCTGTTTGGAACCAGCATGATTTATTGTAAATTAGTTTATAGTAGTTTATGTAAATTGGTTTATTAAGAAAACTAGGTGGAGATGTTTGGAGGCAAGTTTATATAAACTGGTTTTCAATTTTCTTCTTGTATAAAGACCTTTTCGCTCATATTGTTTTGAAAAAAAAAAAGTTGAAAAAAATGAAAAAGGATAAGGAAACAAGGGGGCAGTGGCAGTACTAGTAAATTAGATGAATTTATTTGAGGGTAACATGTAATTTACAATTCATAAACCAGAAAAAGTTAAAGTAGAGCAGTTTATGGGTTTATAATAAACTCAAGTTCTAGTTTATATAAACTATAAAATAAACTATTTTTATATTAATTGAACAAATAGTAATATAATATCATTAAACATACTAGCAGATCTCGACATGGCTACTTCAGAAAAGGGTAAACGGATAGCAAAACTGAAACAGTTCATTTTGTATATCTACTACCCAGACAAGGTAACCGCATGGAAACCACTGAAGTTTGTGATGGAATTATCTGAAGAAAACCAGTCCTGCATGATTGCAACCATTGCAGTGTGGTGGAAAGAACTAACAGCTAACGTTTGAATATTTTGTATAAAACTGATGGTGCAAAAGAATATGTTATACATGCCGTACTGTCACAAAAAAAAATATACATATCGTACAAACATCCCAATATGAACAGAATCCATTGTTAAACTTGGCATAGCCCACATAGCAACGACAACAGGCATAACCATGCGTTTTGGACATGAACAATGGCTTGTGAAATATGTCGCCCACCAGCCACATTACCCTTCTGCAACTTGGGGAGGGCTTGCTCTGTTGCTCAGAGATGAAGCTTGTGACAGGGACTTTGGGGAAGCTGGTACAATGGGGCAAGCTTCTGGTACAATTAGGGATGTTGAGGCTGGAGATGAACTAGGAGATTTTGGTGTAGCTGGAGCTTTAGTGCGACTGAGGCTGGATCCGGTGCGGGGTAATACTTGTGTAGGGTATACCTCAGTGACCTCTTCAACGCCTTCATCTACATATATGACATCCTGCATTGTAAGTTGGTGATACTCTACAATTTCTCGCAGGAATCTGTTTTCTCGAGCATATACAGAGTTCTCATGCGCTAGCCGAGCCTTCTCGGCTAATAATGTTTCCAGCTGGAGGCGGATCTGCAAAGAAACGATTGACAGTGAGTAAAAAAAACCTTGACAATACACTATTTTTGTCAAAAGTACCATAATATTCCTAGGAAGTATTTCAACCACACCTCCGCAAACAAAAATGGTTCACAAATCCATTTTGTATGCACACTACCTACTACGTACAGATAGCCACCTAGTAAACATAAAACACTAGTTTGATCAAAAGTATTACACTATTCCTAGGAAATGATTTAAAAAATCATACCTCCATTTGCAAAATGTTCCATATGTGCTCTTACTGATCTCATAAAACTATCCAGTTTTCAAGGCAGCAGGCATGCCAAAAAAGAGCTCACACATGAACATGACTGCATGCATGTTGAGCCGGGCTGAACAGAAGTACTGATTTTTAATTACATGCATTCTCCCTATGTTGCATCAAAGCCTTTCACTCTTACCCAACTGTCCATGCAATCATTTTGACAATTCTTAACTGGTGTGGCAACTAGATTTTCATCATAGCAACCAGAAATGGGATAAGCATGCAGCAAATGTTATCCAAAGTTCTTGAATTTCCTCACAACTTTCTAGAACGAACATCCTAGGTGAAGAGATATACAAAGCTGTGGGAGTTTTGCACAGCTGCATTTTCAAAGCCAACAATTGCTGTGGAAAAGATCGACTAGGTGGTGAAATGACATTAAAGAAAAGGGACCTGAAAGATCAGCAGTAGCCGAGGGTGCAAGCAAGGAACCCATCAACTCGAGGAACTTAGAAACCTAGCTGATGCTAATGATTGTCAACAGCAGCTATTTCAAAAGGTGTTCACAAGTAAATATGCTACAGTATTCTGGTAAAGCTAATGATTATCAACAGTTACTATTTCAAGAGGAAAATCATAGGCATGCTCAGGAATGAATACTGCAATGCTGATATACTGATTAATTTCTTGTGTTTTTCGAAGAAACAATACTAACCAAATCATCATCTTCTGGATTATCACCCTTGTCATAACTTTCACGCAACATTTTGTTTTCCTCTTCAAGTTGAGCACAACGTTCCTTTGCAAATGCCAAATCTGCCTTCACAGTCTTCAATTCACGCAATAGCAGCTTTGCTTTAGCAGCCATGGCATTTGCAACCTGTATAGATGAAGTATGGACACATTAGTTCAGTCATAACAGAAAAGATGGTGGATAGAGGACGAAACTGCAAATGTTCTTGATAGAACAAAAAGGTGCTCCTCAGCCCAGTTAACTCAATTTTTTTGACAATTTTCATTTCGTAGTTTCCAAAATAAAATATGGAGCACTGAAGCAACATATCTAGTGACACATGTTTGCCACCTTACGTCGCGAGATGCCTTCAACTGAGTTTCATGATCAAGTGGATTCTGAGGAAAATGTCTTTGAGTAGGTTTGTGAGCATCTTCTCCTTGAGCAGTTGGACCAGCCCCTTTCCTTCTTATGTTCAGTTTACGTGTCTCCTGAATAATATCAGCTGTTTTATTCTCTACAATGGTCCGACCTTCCTGAAAAGAACAACGTAGATGGAATGAGCCAAACAAAGCTAGGTTGTATAAATCATAATGCTATTAAAGGTGGCAAACAAGAACTTTGAATGGTGCTTGCAATTGTAGGAAATACATCAACATGGAAAAATAAAAACAAGAAGAATTTACTTCAGATTAGGTTTTTTCTGAATAAAAGAATAGCATGAGCTTACTTCAAGTGCACTTTTTATTGTGCCTCCAATATAGTTAAGGGAGGAAGTTATAGCCTCAGATCTCTTCTGAGATGGAGGTGTCTCAGATTTCCAAGTTTCTGCAGGTGGTGGTTGTGAGCGTGGATGCTGCAGCAACATGAGAAATGTCAGTGTTCTAAACATCGCAACATGAAGTCATGACTAAACATAATGATGATGGCATTTAATCAGAAATACAGAACTACCATGTTCATATTATTTTCTACTATAATTACATATTTCCTATCCTTAACGATGGAACATAAATAGAAATACCAAATTCATCCAGCAAGAACTGAAGTCCCAAGATGAACCCAAAAATTCAGACTGTCAAACTGCATATCAATAAAGTTAAGAAACCATAGTACACATGTTTAGTGGCTTCAATTTTGTACTACTCAGTGATTGATTTTAGGGAAAAGTCTACTAAACCCCCTCACCTATGCAACGAAGAATACTATTTTTTGTTTAATTGGTAATGCATTTATAGTATATTTAGTGATAATAACATATTATTATTATTTTAATTATTATTATTATTATTATACTGTACAATAGTATTAATAAATCAGGTTATAGCATGCTACAGTAGCAAATCCGGCTCCAAAACCGCTTGAGGGGGTAAATTAAACGGTTTTAGAAACGTTAGGGGGTAAAGTAACCGGTTTTGAAGTTTGAGGGGTTAAGTATTCTTCGTTGCATAGGTGAGGGGGTTTACTAGACTTTTCCCTTGATTTTAAGTATAATTCCCATGACTTCAATCAAGGTAGAAGGTAATGACAGTAGGGCAGCAGATCCCACCTGGATGCCAACCGATGCACCATCTCTGAATGAGCCCTGCCTCGTGGGTGATTCATGCTGCCCTGGGGAACCATCCTCATCGAGAAATGACTTAGCTTTCCTTGCCAATGCGCCCCAAAATCCATACTTTTCCTCGTTCAAGCTCTTCATTGATGTGTACTCGTAACTTGACGAATCCTACACCCAGACCAAAGCCAAGAACCCATCAGTTATGGGAACTGCTGCTGCACGCAGTGCAAGTCAAGAAACAGCGCACTGAAAAAGATTTCTCGCAACAGGAATAGGACCACTCCGACAACGAACGGGAAGTCGATTCTCAGAGGGGTTCATCGCCAATCGGTCACGAAATGATCCGCCAGCGATCAAGAATTGCAAGAAATCCACAACTAAAATGGTAACCATTGACCGGGCCAGATCCACCCACGAACCCCTGGCGCATCTGGAGGGCCGAAACGGTAGAGCGAGTAAGCAAAAGAGGGACCGGGAGGCTCACAGGGGACAAGGCGGAGACGGACGGCTGCTGGTGGCTCCGACGGGCGGCGGCCGCGGCGGAGGAGGAGTAGGCGGAGGCGAGGGAGGAGGCGTCGCGGTGCGCGGCGGAGGCGCGCATGGCCTGCGCGGCGAGGGATTCCTGCGGAGGCGGGGAGGCGAGGTCCGCAGACGGCGGGTCGGGGCGGTGGCGCTCGACGGAGGGCGGCGGGGAGACCTGGGGATGGGGCTTCCGGCGGTAGGCCATCGCGGTTGGGTGGGGGGACGCCGGCGGGA
>BCLF01000075.1:570583-659255 GCA_001602275.1 Zoysia japonica | reverse complement strand
AAAAATGATAAGTTTGCATAATTACGGACAAGGGGACATGTATATTTCTAGCCCAATTGTCCAAGAAACAAACCGCATGATCCCGTTGCAGCTGTCCAGCATGCCAAACACGTACATCTCTGTATTGATGAGTATCGACTCTTTAGCTTCATCTAGCTGCGAACCAAGATTTTTTCCCTTGCAACCTTGCAACTGACTATGCTGACGCACACCAAATCAAACCATCACACACACAGACATGACTCTTTTAGAGCGTTGCATAGGCACAGATGACACCATTGTCACCACTCACCCCTAGCAGAGCACATGCCTAGCCACGAACCGCAATGGGAGATGCGCCAACACCACCTCGACTGCTCCAGGGAGATCACAACGGTATGCAGAGGATGGACAACGGCTTAGGGTCACTCTCTCTGCAGATAGAGCAGGCTGCAATGGGAAACGGGTTGAACCGGAGACAATATCGCATATTTCTCACCCGTACAGTAACTCCAAAAGAAATTCGACAAGCACTCACAGATGCTTCTCCTCGGCGATGATGAGTTCCGCGAAGGACCCGAGTCCGGTGAAGGAGCAAACGCGGTCCCCCGGCCGGAACCTGCGCACCCTCGGGCCGACAGCGTCGACGATGCCGGCGTAGTCGGACCCTAGGACGAACGGCAGCGGCGGCCGCTCCTGGTACTTGCCCTGCACTTGGAGGAACGAGGCGAAGTTGAGGCTGGTCGCCGCGACGCGCACCCGGACGGCAGTCGGCGACGAGAGTTCCGGAACCGGGTGGTCCCGTGAGATCGCCTCGAATGGGGACGCCTCCCCACCAGGGGGCAGCGTGGGGTCGCCCAGCCGACGCACCACGAGTGCCTCCATTTCTGATCGGCGTTGAAGGCTTGGGGAATTTTTTGGTGACTTACGTAGCGTTTGGATAGCCGATGGGTCGGGGATAAAAGGAAACAAAACATTCGACCAGGTTTAGTTAGAGATACTGCTTTCTTCGGTTTTAAAATATTAATAGTATTAATTTTTAATATTAATTTTAATTATTGATCGTAGTTAAAAATTTTATTTCAAAATTTAAAATTAGTAGCCATGTTTCAAATATAACTAATGATAATAATAAAAATATATATTATATTTTAAATTTTTTTTTAAAAAAATGAAAAGTTACGTTAGAAGTCAATAGTAATATATTTTAAAACTGAATAGGGTAGTAATAGTTTTCTTTCCAATCCAATGTCGAGTACTAGTTTCGAAATTAGTTAAATGGTATGAGCTTCATAGCGATCGCAATTTACGACAGATCGATTGGTAGGGGCCATTGGGATTTTTTTAAAGAATTCTGAACATATGAAAATACTGTAATAACTTTCCGGTAAAGAAGGCATGATATCTCCTTCCCCATCTTCAACCATCTTACATCTTCCCCTCTCTTTGCTTACAGGCATTCTCTCAACCAAAATAGATGACATCTCTTTTTTCTCTCTAGTTCTCTCCCAGGCGGCACAGGTGCGAGGGTCGAGCTAGTGTGGTTGCCGTCGAACGGGCAGCGAGCCTGCACAGACTGGCGTGCATAGTCACAGGCGAGTAGGGGTTTGCAGGCTCACGGCCAGAGTCACCGGTGAGCGCTAGGGCCGGCCTACAGATTGGCGGGCGCAGCATGGGTCAGCAGGGGCGCGGGCTGCGAGGGGTGAGTTATTTAGCGTAGATGGGAGCAGCGGAGCGGTTGTGATTAAAATAAACGATACGTGATTTTATACGTAGGATTTATTTTTTTTTAAAAATAAAAAATTCATCTTATTTTGTTTATTTATCAATTCGACGGTGATAGATACGACGAGTACGTACAAAGGCTAAATAGAAAATTCGCTTATGGTGACGAGCACGGACGCCTCACATTTCCCGCTTAAAATCCACCCTTCTCGTCGGGATTAAGATCTCTCAAATGAGTTCTCAATCCTCTTCAACAAAAATAGAAAATAACAACAATAACAACCGAACCTCTTTGTTTGACGGTTAGAAAAAATTAAACGATGGGCGCTAGGCAAGCGGTGACTCCGTTTAGAGCTTATACTTGACTAAGCATTCCTAGGTGCTATAGTAGTTGCTGCATCAAATATAATTTAGAACCCCATCTATCAATAATAAAATGAAAAAAAAATTAAAGAAAAAAAAGTAAGGAGCATACTATAACTACCCACGCCGCCCCTCTCTCAATTGTTGTACTTCTGCCTGTCCACCTCATCGCCACTGCCACCGAAGCTCAGTCTCCTCACCGCCCTACTGCCTGGCTGCCTAGCTCTTGCTGCCTAGCTCCCACCGCCTCGCCTAGCTGCCCCCGCCGCCGAGCAGCTGAGCTTCACGAGCACTTCTGAGCATGAGCGGGCAGAAGGAGAAGGGCAACTCAATCCCTTTGAAATATCAGCCGAATCCGAGCAAATATCAGCCGGGTGACTACCTCCGCCCGCACAAGCCCTCGAGACAAATGGTGGCAAAAAAGGGGCCGCCCCTCCCATCCACTTTCGCACTGAAACAATTAAACCTTAGTCTAACAGTTGTAAGAATGAACTAAAAAAATTTATTTTTCAATAGCTTTTCATCAGCTATTCAAATAAGAATTTTTTAATAAGTTCTAGATGTGACAAGTAGCCGATATTACAATAAAAAAAAGGGGATGAACAATAACATGCATTAACATTATGGCAGGATGCTATTGTAATGTTCACGTATTATTGTAGCATTGAATCTATATTGTTTGCTTTGATGATTGAAAATTGGTTCAAATGCTGGCTACAGTGCCACTTGGGCGCTTTAGGTTATATTTTCTATTTATATACAATTTCTATAAAATTTATTTTCAAGATTAGTTGTTTCACTCACTGTTTTAGATTTTTGATTTATGCATAATAGATGGATCTTACCAGGGGCAGATCTAAGGGAGAGTGCTGCCACAGCTGCATCACCCCCTTTCTTTAGATATCCTACTTATTTTCAGTTATAAGCTTGATAAATTACATGTAAAAAATTAAATTATATGTTTAACAAAAAGATTAGCATCCCTCAAAGTTAAATTCTAGATCTGCAATTGCACCCAGTGGCCATAGTTGCTAAAGCCTTGTTTGGATCCAACCAGTTTCTAAGAAATCAGCTTTTAGAAATTGAAGGGCCTCCAAACGTGGTAGTTTTTCCTTGATTTCTAGAAACTAGTTTTCCAATTTATTAGAAATCAAGAATCTGGTCCGTCGTTAACCAAAAGACATACTACCCTTCAACAAACTCAAAATTTTAAAATAAAAGATGGGCAAAGATTTCATTAGACAAAAAAAACTAAAACCAGTTTCTATACTAGTTTCCAATCCTCACCACCTAGTGTTTTTTGATAATCCAGTTTATAGAAACCGCATTGGTTCCAAACAGGGCCTAAACTTGCTAGTAAAATAGTTTAAGAATCCTAACCATCCCAAACAACAAAACCCACAATGATGTGGCAGATAATTCGGAACCCCTGCTTCGAACGTTAAAATTGTGCTGCCATAACACAATAATGTGCAATAGTGATGGGTGAGCAGTGAAATTCTAAACAGTAAATAGGAGATGACGAGGACATTACTCTTTTAGATACACACAAGACTCCTAAAATTATTATTGATGAAACTCACGCACGACAGTTGAGATTAGAGGTGAGGTCGTTTCTAAATACATGTCTTACTTTCTTTGAGAATAGATTGCTACCTGATGGCTTAGAAACATTGAAGAGGATCAAGAGAAGCATGAAAAAAGACTTAAAGATGCTCAAGATCAGCAAAGCACGTTCAACCTCGAAGGAGATCCAATCTAACTCGGGTTTGAGTATTAGTCGGACTCCAGGAGCAGCCTGCACTAAGATGGATGCCTCGATCGCATACAAGCTTTGTTTTGGACGTTCTTGAAACGGATGAAAAGCTACGGAGATATGCTTTCCAACGGATCTAATCACGTGTGAAAATACTTCTTAAATCTTCGAGGATTGCCGAAACAATATGAAGTTCAAAATCTGTTAAGTTTCTGTGACACCATTTTTTGGCTCTTGGGCAGTGTATCTTTCCTAAGCCCGTTAGTATTAGGGTTTGCCCCCTAAAGATGTCTTAACCTTTATATAAGCAGTAATCGCATCATTAGGGATAGGTTTTTGCTTAGTTTTCATCAGTTATCAAGCAGTTTTACCGTTTGACGGTTTGTTTGATTCTAACTTCATGATTTAATTCAGATTTCGCAATTGAGTTGCGTTCTTTCTTGTTCTTTCTTGTGTCCTTCGATTCGTAGGTTGGGATTAGCCTTCTTGGTGAGGTCAATCGTATGTGCATGGTTGATAACTAGAGGAGAAGTGGTGCTGCGATTGCAGGATTCGAATTATGTTGATTTGAGACCAGATCGATTGTGTGTCGCATCTCCAGCAAATCGACAGTTACCACAACCTAGCGGTTCCCATGCAATAGCTCCATAGGGCCGGTCCGATAAGCCTACGTCTTCTGAGAACATGGTCCCCATGTCATAGCTCCCAGAGTCTATCCATGGCCAGCCCCAAGTCTCTCTCAACTCCAAACCAACGAGAGGTAGTCGTCCAACCACTACGGCATTGTGCTACATCAGTTTACTAGTGTCCATATCACTAGCATGTAATCGGTACTGTTCAAACTTGCTCAGCAGAGTCACACTCGACCGACCCTTAACCGACACAGACAGGGCTAACGCACACAAGACTCCTTTTTTGCTGCCAACCTATACTTCTCTGTCCTGTCTCATATTCATCATTTCATGGGATAAACTAAACCATAAGTATAATATGTTGTAAAACCTATAGCTTGCGAATGAATTTTTCATCCAATCGATTTCTACCGTGAATTAGAACTCATAGTCTAGCTCTACATCGAGTTACTTGTATCAAAGATAGCTAACCTGAGGAAAATGGTACCTAACATTCAATCTAGGTTTCAAAGCAACTCCTAAACCTGGTGCATAATACAATAAGTAACCCCTACATAGTGATAAAAATGAAAATATTTAAAACAGGGTTAATGCACCGGGCTTGTCTGGGCTTTAGCAAAGTTAGCACAATCAAGAGAGGAAGATCTTCAACAGTAACAGACGGCTCCTGAGCAACCAGATCCACCAGCTGGCTTTCCACGTCGCTTTCTAAATGTGTGAAATGATATGCAGGCGATGATCAGTTATGCACCTAATAGCATTCTAATATTTTACCTCGTCATCGCATGCTATCAGAAGCTCACATGCGATGATATGCTTATGAATGTATATGACAAGGGTTTATATGCGAATGGTTCATGCGCAAATGTGTTTATTAACTTAAAGGCTAACTACATTTGTATGACAAGGTTCTAATTTTTACGTAAAAGAAAGAGTTTTCTATAGTATTTTATTTGGTAATAATAGGGGAACTATTTTTAAATCTTGTAAATACAGTTCTTAAAGGCATGAATCACAAATTTAGTTGCTCATAATATTAATAAGGCTATAAACTAATTTCTGAACCAATTTTATTATTTATTGCAATACTATGAATTTCTAATGAATTAATTCCTAGCTTGGAGTTATAAACTATTTATAAATAATCTATAAGTATATAAATTATATGTAACTCTAACATGACATATATTAATCAGTAGAATATAATTATACACTTTTCACATTTTTAATATGCATGAAAATGGATATATGAATTAATGAATGATGCACTCTATTTAATTAATAGAATTATTGCAATTGCAGAAAATGCATATTTGATGGCATTAAAATATTCTACTTGATGAGAGGATTTCAGTGATATATTATTTGTAATTTTCCGAGTTAGGGTGAATTTTCTACGATTTTTGCAATTTTCAATGAATTTATAGGCAATTCTTAAATGGATTTTTTTGAAAGCAATGAAATTAGGGCGCCTGGCGGCGGGCTGGTGCAGCCGCACGGGATTGGGGGCCCATGGCCACACCAGATCCTGCTGGCCGAGCGTCGCCGGCCAGCCGGCCTCGGTAGTAGAACGAGTGGGGCCCAACGCTAAATGGCCGTGGCGGCCTGGGGTGGAGGGATCACCGACCGGAGCTGCTCACCGGAAGGCCGTCGGTGGTGAATAGCAGGGCGCGGCGATGTTCGACGGCGGCTGGCTAACGGCTCAGTCAATGAGAACAGAAACGGTTGGTTCCTGGAGCTCCACCGCAGAGAGGAGAAGACCGGCACGGGTGAAGTCATCGACGAGGGAGGCTGCAGGTGGGTTGACGCCAGCGGCTTGACGAGGTCCCGGCGGCCGGCTAGAAAAGCCTCAGAAATCCTGCGCCAAAGTCTGATAAATCGACTGATTGATAAGCCTCAGAGGTGGTCCAGGGAGAGATAAAGACGACACCCTGCTCAAGACAATGAAAATCTTACCGAAGCCCTGTGAATTTCACTGAACAGCGCCGCCCGGTTCAAAATCGCCGAAATGGGGAAAAACTTGAATCCGGCAAGATTAGTCGGGAAGGGGGCGAGCTGGTGGTGTTAGGAAACTCTAGGAAGGATGGGCACAGCTTCCTGGCCACAGAGGAGTTCAGGGGCGGGCTCAGTGGCGGGGTTCCACTGCGGCGCGTGGCGCTCGGCAGGGAGAGAGGCGAGCGTGAGGGAAAGAGTGAGGAGAAGAGGGAGGAATCCAGTCGGAGCAACGGGGCTGGGCGCGTGTCCCTCGCGCCTTGGCACAGATGCCGTGGCCCGGTCGCATGGAGGCCATGGCCGAGGCGCACTGGCGCTCGCTGAGAGGATGGGGAGAAGGGAGAAGGAAGGAGCTGACACGCGGGCTCCGCCTGTCAGGAGGTCCCTGTAAAGCTTAACCTTTAGGGCTTTTGGAACTAGAAAAACAATTAGCAACGAAACTCGAATTTGGTTGCTACCTTGCAAGAGTGTTCTACGATATGAGTTCTAATCATTAAACAACATGCAAAGGTCGGTTCCTAGGGAATAGCAAGATATCGAATTTTGACAATGGTTAACCGATAAGGAGACCTAAATCTGCTGCAAGTCAAGCTTAATGCTTAAGTATTTTGGGGACTGAAAAAGGAAGAGCAAACAAATTCTAATTGGAACAAAACTGGGCATAATTGTTCTTTAACACGGGATCTACAACATATATCGCCTGAAAACGATTTTGCCAAGAAACATGGGAGATATTGAATTTATAAAATGGATACTCGTTAAGGAGACGAAATCTGACGGAAGAACAGATCCCTTAACCAAGTTCTAAGGTCTGAAAGAAATACATTCACACCTCGGAAAATCTTGAAACTTGGTAAAATAGTCTTAACCTGTGATCTTCAATCTAACCAACATGCACAGGTAGATTCAAAAGGAACCAGAAATTATGGAATTTCTAATTTGGCTATCTGATAAGGAAACTTCAATCAGCTGAAAACAGTTCACTTAACCATCTTCTGGGGGCTGAAGAAATATTTTCTGATCTCCCAACAATTTGAAGCTTGGCAATATCGACATGTGCTCTGCACTAAGAATGACATGCACATGTCTTCTCAAAAAGGACCGGAAGATATTGAGATTTCGAATGGGGTTAACTGATAAACAATTTTCTAAAACTGTTGTCTTTGAGATCAGTCAACCCTGTTCTGAGGTCAATAAGAATTATCTCCTTAGCCCTGAACAAGTTGAAACTTTGCAGAAGGATAGAATATCCCAAGAGGAACAACTTTTACTTTGGAGTTAAGTTGAAATTCGAATTGAAAATTATTCTGCAACGGTTACAGAATAGGTAACTGATAAGAATTGAAAATCCATTTTGGGCTCTTGAATTCTGGATAGAACTTAAGTAAATATTCATGAATTTTGATCACTTTCAGGTAAGATCATTGTTTTGCATATTCCAACACTTTTATTTCGAAAAGTTCGAACTCTTACTTTCAAATTTCCAGTTAAATTCAAACTTGAATTACTGATAGATTTTTCTTTAATCCTTTTTGAACTTGAAATTTTTAAATTTTTAATTCCTTCTAAAAATTTTTATTTGTCAACTTAAGGAAATGCGGGGCGTTACACGACGGCAACAAAACAAAAACAGAGGAGCACATAAATTGTAGCCGCATCATTAGAGATAGGTTTTTGCTTAGTTTAATCTGTTATCAAATAGTTTCGTCGTTTGATGGTATGTTGGATTTCAAATTCGTGAGATTAATTTAGATTTTGCAATTGAGTTATGTTCTTGCTTGTGTTCTTCGATTCGCATGCTGAGATTAACCTGCTTGGTGAAGTCAATTGTGTGTGCATGGTTGATAACCAGAGTAGAAGTAGTGCTTCGATTGCGGGATTCAAATCGTGTTCATTTGAGGCCGGATATCGATTGTGTGTTGTATCTCTACCAAATTGAGAGTTACCATAACCTGACGAAAGATCGGAAACCACGTACACATCAGGCGACAAACCATTTATCAATCTAAAAATGTGATTAAAACGTTTAAACAATAAGGTAAGGTTAAACAAATATCCTCTGTTTACCATTTAGACCGATCTTCGACCATTTAGAAAAGCATTATGAGTGTGCAAGAGCAACAAGCTCGGCAATGTGGCATTAAAGCATCTTCAGCAGATGCTATAAAATATGTGTTTTATATCTAGTTTTAAAGGATATGTAAAACTTAATTTTAAAGATTCTGAGTGGTGAGCTGCAGTAGGTGCAGTAAAACAGGTGGCTTATAGTTGATTCTCTCTAATTCTTTTCTTTCTGCGCATACACACTCTATTTCCAGTGCATAAGCATTCAAACTTTCATGTTTAAACATACAGACCACAACCATATTTAGAATCCAACATCTTAAGTTTAAATTTAAATTCAAATACGAATTCAACATACATTTAGTATGCCCAAAAATATAGAACTTAATATAAGAAACTCGACATACTTAAATTAACATAAGGAATGCAATTCAGCTGTGACCGTGGTAAAAAAACAATGGGGTCATTGTGTTTCAATCATAAATTTGAAGTCTAATTGTTATTGTAATTTAGCCATTGATTTTCCAATTTTGTGATTCAGTCATCACTTTTGAAAACCAACCTCAATTGAACCATAAGTTCGTTAAATGACTTTAGCGGTGTTAACTTTCGGTGTGAAAAAACAAAATTGTCCTTTGTGATTATACTATAGTTTTATTAATTTTATGTTCAAAATTCAAAATATGGAATTTCAAAATTTCATAGAAGTTTGAAATCTAAAATTGAGAATTTTAAATCCAGATTTCAAAATTTGAAAAATTTCAAATGCATATTTCAAAAGTTGAAAATTTCAAATTTATGTTTCAAAATTTTGAAAATTTCAAATTCAGATTTCAAATTTGTAATTTGATAAATTTTGTCCACATTTTGAATTTAACCACAATTCAAAATTTCAAATTCAGATTTGAATTCTTATATGATGTGAGGTTCGGTCCTGATCTTTCGATGGAGATGGTAATCACGATTGGTGGAAGGAAACGACGTTTATGGCCCTACTAAAACTGTCCACAATGTTGCGCCTTAGCAACCGATACACTGATTTCAGAGGGTGAGCGCGAACTTATGGAGCGCGATCAAGCAGCCACGAGGGCACTTGTCTTGCAAGCAATCGTAGAACAAGCAAGAACAAGATGAACAAGCACTGAATTGCAAGATAAAAAATATGAGTTCAATCTGAAATAATAAAAGGTGGGGTTCCGATGGCAAAAAGACGGACGGTCTAGTCGACACGCGCGCTGCAAGCGAAATAGCGACGGCTAAACTTCAATCTATCAAAACCCTAGTGTTCTTGGTGGTGCTGGGGTCATGCTCAAACCCTAGGACGTGCCCCTAATGGGCTCAACTCGGTACACGAGCCAACGGCTCACGTTGGGGTGACGCAGCACCTTCTGTAATAAAATATTTATTGGCGCTAACTCTATTGTCGTATGATGGTGGGGTTGGATCCGTTGGAAAGTAGACTTGATAAGCTTTTCAGAAAGTACTTGAATGCTCAAAACGGAGCTTGTATGAAGTCATGGAAAGCATTAGAAGTTGGTACTGTCCCACGATCCGAATCCAGACTGTACAACTCTATCTTTTGGTTGGTTTTCGCTTTGGTTCCTAAGCAATACAAGAGTACACGGATTTCCACAGTCTAAAGAAGTTGAACATGAGCTTAAGAGCAAACTTACTTGATGATTAAGTTGACATGCAGGGGTGTGAATCATAGGACCTGTAGGTGTAAGGGAGGAGGACGTATCGATGGTGTTGATGTCCTCATCATTCTTCCCCACTTGAATTAGAGTCATTCTCGACTCATGTTCAGATTGAAAAACCAGCCACTCCACTATGCCCTTCTAAAATCATAAATGGTGAAGGCCACGAGGGTATGTATGTGATCTCATCATCCTCTTCTTCTTTATGGCATGCCGTCCTCGGCTTGATCCAGTGGTAGGCAACATTGCTTTTTATCATGTTGGGATGCGTGGTATAAACACGTAACCAGGCCATGACAACAAATTCTCCTGTTTCATGAGTTGCTCCTGTTGATAGAACAGAAAACTAGAGAAACTTTGCAAGACATTGTTAGTGTTAGTCCATGTAATTGTTGTTTGATCTTTTTTTGCATTTTAAAGGGATATTTTAGATTAGTACATATGAATGCTCTAGATATTAAAAATCTCCAAGATCATCATATTTACCAACTGCATGAAAAACAAAGTTGCAAAAATATTGTAAACTATAATTCTGAGATAATTTTAAATAATTCAGCTTACAAGAAAAATCAAATTCAATATAACCTAAAATAGTCAAAGAAGGTATGACCTTCAACTTTTTGCCATTAATATCAGTGCAATGAAAAGGCCTATCCTCAACAAGTGTGTTCTCAAAAGCAACATTTTGATCTCCATGCACTAGTTGTATTTTTGAGATTAAAGAAATAAGTTCACTCAACTTGTTACAATCAAAATATAAATGTGCATGATGAGACAAAGCAAAAATCATTGGAGGCTCTTCTAAGCATTGCAAAATAGTAGTATGAACAGTGTGTAATTGCAATTCAGCGTAAGCAACATGAGGGTATTTAGATGTGGTGATGGACTCACAATGTGTATCATTTTTCTTACTCTCCTTTATTGTAGTTGGCGCCCCACAAACATCATTGTCCATATCCATTACTTTGTCAAGTAGCTCAATGTCCCGTTCAGACTTCTTCTCACTTTCTTGCAGGATTTTTGGCATAGGACAAGAAATAAAAGAGTGCTCTTTTTCTAGTTGTACTGTTGAAGTAAGAGATAAAGTGTCACACAACTCTTCTTTATCACATTCTCCTTGTGACAAAGGAACTTCAGGAATACATTCCACAGATTGGTGATCTTGATTATTCTTTTTTGTATCTTTAGATGATAAGAACTGATTTTCAGCATTACAAGCAAGCAAAAACAAGTGAGAGATTGAGTAGTAAGTTTTAGAGATAAGCAAAATTTGGATTTCAGAATTGAGACCTTTTATAAACCTACTCATTATATCTTCCTGACATTCATCTAGGCCACCAAATATTACACAAACCTTAAAGTCACGAAAGTATTCAGTTACCGTCATACTATCTTGCTTCAAGTTGTATAATTTGGCAAGTAAATGATCAGCATAATATGCAAAAATAAAAATATCTCTAAAATGACATTTGAAGTCTTTCTAAGATTTTGGAACTTTATTGCGCCTACAAATATATTTTCATTCAAGCAAAGCACTTTCAGTCAAAACACTTGAGATAATGTAAATTTTTTCTTTTTCAAACAAGTCATATTCATCAAATTCTTTATCTACATTCAGCTCCCAATGAATGTATGCATGAGGATCACATTTTTCAGCAAAAGAAAGTATTGACGAACTGATAACATGCAAAATATCATCATTTACCTCATGTTGAAGCATCTGCACATTTTGGTGGGGGGTGTAAACCACTAGCTCCCTTTTTCTTGATTGTGTCTATCATGGTTAGTAAATTAGAAAACAAATTGACAACGAGCTAGGTTGTATCGAACTCTGCTTCTCTCAAGCCTGCTCAACCAAGTTCTTACATGTTCTTACCTTGCTCAACAGGAGGGTGACGGCTAACAAGTCGACAATGAGAAAACTAATGTATGGGCACCGCGGCACAACAATGTCCAGCTGTAGTGGGATATATGTGGAGCTATAGGATGGTTTATAGTGTTACACAAGAAAAATACTAGTACCACATTAGATAAAAGCAAGTTGAGTAATTGTTCAAAGTCGATACTGTGCTGGTCCTAGGCTAAAACCCTTTCTAGAGACGCGAGCCTGGACACAAATGAAGGTTACAAAGAAGAACACTACGGAAGGAAGAAACAGTCCTCTTTGTTTTTTTTTGTTTCCTTTTTTCTTTTTTCTCTATTTTTTTGGATTGAAAAAGATACAATAAAGTACAGATGGCAGATGCTAGACCTTTTTTTGTGATTGCAACGTGCTCGGGTGAGTGAGCATCCGTTGAAAAGTTAACGAGGAGATCTTTCTAGATTGTGTAAAAACATTACAAACAAGCAATGGATCGCAAAGATACAAATTCTGTTAGCCGAATATGTGTTTCCAAACAAACTTGGATCTGAGTTTATTTCGTCCTTCTATTGTAGATCTGATCCAAAGACGTGCATAAACCAATGAAATGTAGTGCACCAAAAATAGGAATGGTGATTATGCTAGTTTTGAAGTTTCAAATGTGATGCTGGAGCGTGACAAGAACTCGAAGCTCTAAAGGACTAGAGACTAAGACCAGCAACTCGACACGATGATGCATCCGAAGACTCAACAAGCCCTAACTATACAGTACTAATAAACAAGCTAAAAAAGCCTATGGGGCTATGGAAATTAATCTGCTCTTTTTTTTGGCTTATCTGGACTGTAGGTTAATAACAGATTAGATCTAAAATCTTGCACCGAACAACCTTGAGCTCTGATACCACGTGGTGCGAGGTTTGATCTCGATATTTCGATGGAGATGGTAATCACAATTGGTGGAAGAAGCGACGTTCACGGCTCGACTACTACTGTCCATGACGTTGCACCTTAGCAACCGATACACCGATTCAAGGGGGTGAGCAAGAACTTGTGGAGCGCGATCAACCAACCACGAGGGCACTCGTCCTACAAGCAATCGTAGAACAAGCAAAAATAAGATGAACAAGCACTGAATTGCTAGATAAAACATATGAGTTAAATCTTAAATAACAAAAGGTGGGGTTCCGATGGCAAGAAGACAGGGGGTCTAGTCGACACGCGAGCTGCAAGCGAAGTAGCGGCGGCTAAACTTTAATCTATCAAAATCTTAGTGTTTTTTGGTGGCGGCTGAGGCATTTAAATAGGGTGGACGACGTCCAGAGGTGCTGGGGCCGTCATCAAACCCTAAGAAGCACCTCTAATGGGCTCAACTCAGTACAGGGGCCAACAGTTTAAGTTGGGGTGATGCAGCAGCTTCGGTAACATAATATTGATTGGCACTGACTCTGATATCATATGAAGGTTGGGTTGGATCCGTTGGAAAATAGACTTGATAAGATTTTCAGAAAGTACTTGAACGCCCAAAAACAGAGCCCGTATGAAGTCATGACAAGCATTAGAAGTTGGTACTGTCGTGCGATCTGAATGCAGCCTGTGTGACTCCATCTCGTGGTTGGTTTTCTCCTTAGTTCCTAAGCAACACAAGAGTACATGGATTTCCACGGTCTAAAGAAGTTGAACACGAGCTTAAGAGCAAACTTACTTGATGATTAAGTTGACGTGCACACGCGCGAGTTCTAGGACCTGTAGGTGTAGGGGAGGAGGTACGTATCGATGGTGTTGATGTCCTTATCATCCTTCTCAACTTGAATTAGAGTCGCCTTCAACTCAATTTCAAATGGCAAAATCAGCCACTCCACCCTGCCCTCCTGAAACCTTGAAAGGTGGAGGACACGGTGGTATGCATGTGATCTCATCACTTTATAAATACAATAAATTTACCAAAATTATGATACAATCACAAAGGACAATTTTGTTTTTTTACACCAAAAGTTAACACCGTTTGTGAAATTTAACAAGTTTGCGATATAATTGCGGTTAGATTTAAAAAGTTATGGCTAAATCACAAAATTTGAAATTTAATGGCTATATTACAATTAGACTTCAAATCTATATTTGAAACACCATTGTCCTAAAAACAATAAGAAATGATAAACCAAATAAGAAAAAATTCTAATAGAAAGGGTCATTTCTGAGGCATCTCACCGACCATGTGAGATCGTCCACCATTGTTGAACCATTGACGGAGTTGGGAACTAATATGTTATCCGGACAGGTTCAAGGGACTGGCATGCCATGTTGTCTTCCTCGTCTTTGGAGGAGCCGTACATAGTGGTCATGCTCCTCTGGGTTTGAACACTATAGCTGGGCACAATGAACGTGCTCACCGGTGAGCATGCTGGCTGTCTTGGTGATTGGCATGCCGTGTTGTCTTCCTCGTCTTTGGAGGAGCCGTACATAGTGGTCGTGCTCCTCTGGGTTTGAACACTGTAGCTGGGCACAATGAACGCAATCATCGGTGAGCATGCAGGCTGTCTTGGTGACAGGTGGGGTGGGGAGTCGTGGTCGGCGATCAACACAAGATGCGCTGCAGGGCCTCCCGATGAATTTGAATGCCTTGTACGAAACAATAAATGAGACTTAAAATTCTAGTGTCTAACTTTTTTCATTCTTTGCTTTATCTTATGCTTTTGATTTTTTACTTCATATTTTCTAAGCCGATTTGTGGAAGACGCACTTAGGACAATTAAAAACTAACTAATTTGCGTTCATAATAGATTACACTTCTAATCTGATTTGTAATCTGATTCGTGAAAGACATATGTTGTAAAGAGACTTAAAATTCTTGCGTCTAACTTATTTTATTCTTTGCTTTATCTTATGCTTTCGATTGTTTATTTTATATTTTCTAAGCCGATCTGTGGAAGACGCACTTAGGATAATATAAGGATCAAAGACACCGAGAAGGTGGGGCTTGAATCGGTGGATTTAAAGCACTAATTTCGCTACGAACTTAAACTACAAGACTTAAACACAACGGAAACAAACTTAAACAAGTTTAGTAGGCCAAAACCCCTAACAATGCTAGTGATATGAAAATAACTACAAGCAAAAACTAGCACGATAGCCACCAAAAGAAGTCAAAGAACAACCTATCACACTACTCAACGGTAAGTAAATGAGGTAAGTAAAGAGAGTGAGATAGAGAGTATTCAGTGATTTTTTCCCGAGGTCTCGAAAGGTAGGTGCATTCCTCTAATCCTCGTTGGACCACTCTGGTCGGAGTCTCGGTCCCTCCTGTCGTTCTCGGAACGATGCTCACAAGGGTACGCTTCACTTCTGGAGTGAAGACACCGGCGGCCTGACTGTCGCACACAACACCCAAGCAGTAGAGCAAGCCTCCAAGGCTCGGGCGCTCCCTCTTAGTGTCCCTTTCGAGCGAGAGACCCGAAACCGCGTACAAACTTGGTGTCGTCTTCTAGAATCTCCTCAGAAGCTCGAGCACCGACTCTTACCTGGTCTAGGCTGCTCACACCAAGAGTAATGGGCAAAGATCACTTCTTTCAAGCCCTACATGCTCTAGAAGTGGATGAATGCTCCCTATCACTCTCCTACTAGCACCAAAGATCTGCAATCTTGCAATGTGCTCTCTTTGTGATGTTCCTTGGGCTCTCACAACTTGGTTCCAGCAATTCTTATCAAAGACACACTGGAAAACATCCCCCTCCACGGTTTAAATAGGCTTCAAGCTCAAAAACAATCATTGGAACGCGATGTCATAAAGCTGACTGCTTTATGCAATCACTGGACTGTCCGGTGACTGGACCACCGAACTGTCCAGTGACCCTTCTTCATCCTCGGCCAGAGAAACACCCTCTCTCGAGTCCTCTCCATAGGACACCGGACTGTTCGGTGCATACCTTCACCGGACTGTTCGGTGACTTTCACTTTTAGACTCACAGAGACACCTTCTTTAAACTTCAGCTTTTGGCTCACCGGACTGTCCGATCACTACACCGATGGATAGTACGGTGACTGCTTCACATCGACTCCAGAGAGCACCTCTCTCTGGACTGGCTCCTCCAAGGCTCACTGGACTGTCCGATGACTGAGTCTTCAGCTAGTTCTTGAGCTCCGATCTTCGACTTCGCTTCCTTTGTCATCTTTAATGCGTTTTGAGGATCTAAGGAGCATTCACACTCTCTAACACTTGTATTACAGGAGACAAATGACCTTACCCCTTTAATAGTACCAGCATTCCTATAGACTCTCTACTAGTCCTTAACCTTGGTCCTCCGAAGTCCGGCAACTCCTCTTCTAGGGTTCGTCCTTGTCATCCACCGAGGAAGCCCACCATATAGATGTAGAATAAGCGAGGTGGTACTTGCAACACAATCGTTACCTATAGTTGTTCATTCAATCACCAAAATTAATTCATATCTTTTAGGGGACTTCAAAGGTCATGAAGCTTACAATCTCTCCCTTTTTAGTGATTGATGACAACTATAGTACTCACAAACAGTCTAAACGAGATGAAAGAAGATAGAGAATAAAATACATCTCAAAAGAACACTTACCTCTTTACCTTGATGACTCCTCAGAAATTTTTTACAAGAGTTCCCCTTCTTTGTCGTGGGTAGAAAGCGTCGCTCTCCTCCGATTCTCCTCCTGTTTGGTAGCTCTCTCTCCTCTTTGTCATCTAATCATCTAAAAAGATGGAACCGAAGAAGCAAATAGAGAGGGAGAACGCTGGTTGACAAAGAATTGTACACGATTGAAAATGAGACGAGAGCACACATGAACAAAGGAACCTACAAAACAGATAAAGAAATAGGAGCCATACACACTGAAGCCGCAGAGTTAGTCCAAAAACCAAGTGCATCTCAATGGGCTAAAAGAGTCAAAAGAAACACAAGCTCATCAAAATGGCACGAAGAGCCAATGAAATTCGTCAAATAAAATCCAAAAACCCTAGACAGCTAGCTCTCAGAACGGTATACCTCATGTCTCTCACCCAATTCCTAAGAAAGATCTAGTCCTACGCGACTGAAGAGCTGGGTGCAGTGACAGTCGGAGGCTACTCCTTTGCTGGCTGAGCTGCTGCTGCTGACTGGCTCTAGCTCTGCAACTCATATGTGAATGCTGACACTGAAGAATACTGAGGCTGAGGTGCAGCAAGCTGGAGCTGAGAAGGCAGGGGACTTGGCAGTATAGTCATGAGAAACGCTGGAAGAGGTGGCATACCAGCCCCCTGGAGATATGACGCGATAGCTCCAAAACCGGCAGACATATAAGAAATAGCCGCTGTCATCTCCAACTGAGCGCGCTGTGACCTCTCATAGAACTCTGTCCTGCCGTCTCCTCTCCTCTGTGAGCTCTCTCAATCCGCAGCCGCTCCTCAACGTGAAGGCGCTCGAGTCAGATCCTCTCCTCGAACTCTGCCCTCTCTCGGCACATAAGCTCAAGCTGCTCCTCTCGTAATCTCCTCTGCTCCTCCTGCTCTGCTTGAATAGCATCCAATCTGGCAGCAAGATCAAGGTCAAGTGTGGCACGAGAGATAGGAGTCTCGACTTGACCTGGAGCCTCTGTGCTCCTAGCATCCGGTTGTGCTCCCTCTGGAGCCTCAGTGTCGACATCCTTCGAGGCTGTGGTGTCCTCACCTCCAGGGGTGCTCAGAGAAGCAGAAACCCGTGGTACCCTGGAGTCGGATGGCTCAATAGGACTGAAAGGAGTGGTGATCTCTGGCAATGTTGCATACTTCTCCTCAGTCATCACTCTCCCTCTCCTCAACATCAGGCAAATGCAGGGGGCAAAAGGTAACTGACGTGCTCCAATCCCCTCATAAATCACATCCTCCATCTGAGCTAGCAGCAGATTAGTCAAATCAAATATCTCATACCTGAGCAGAAAACACAACAGCCACTGATGCATAATAATGACTTTCTCCTTGTAGCCAGCACGAGGTGCTATCGACCTCCCAAGCAACCCTCGAAGAACATGAGCCTCGTGTGTCAAGCGTAGAGGGTGCCTCGAGTAATGCTCCCCCATGAGGTGGTGGGAAGGCAATACTCAGTCTCTTGTCACTAGTCTTCATTCCTCCAAATGGTCTAAACGGCGGTGAGAAATCTGGATAGGCCAAAGTGTGGATCCGTGTCTCTGAAGATATAAACTCAATTGGTGTCAAGGCATCGGACCTCTCAAAGCGGTGTGGCTCCCCTCGATACATGAACCAGAGATATGAGCGATCCGGGGAGATCCACATGGAGGCATAGAACTTCAGAACAATCTGACAGACCTGAGAGATATGAGAAGTGCTCCTCCATGTCAACCCCAACTCCTCTGCTTAGTGCCTCTAAAGAACAGTGGGTGATGCACTGCAAACACTGAGCTCTTGCCTTTAGCGGCAAGCTGCCTCCTGTAGGCCTCAAAGATCCTCCGCTAGAGAACTGTCCAAAATTGACCATCATCTGCATGTCTCCCAGTGGGGACTCAGGCAGTGAAGTCTACTCTCCTCTTGACCTTGATGGTCGGGCCCTTCAACTTCAGCAGATCTACCTCCACGTCAGTGATCTTACCTATGGCCCGGCGAGCTCTCTCGGTTCTAGCTGTGCACACCTCGCACACTCCAATCCTCTGATGTGGACACCTCTGTGTCCTCTGCTGTGAGCTCTTCTGGACTGTCTCTCCCTCCGCGGTTCTCGACTACCTACTGGCAGGAGCTCTCTGCGGCTGCGCCTCTGCAACTAGAGGAGTGGTCGCCACTCTCTGACGGGGTCGACCTCCTCAGCTCCCCTTGGGACTCAGCTGCACCAATCCTCAAAGCACCTACCCTCCTAGATGGAGGAACATCAACGTCCGCTGCAGCAAGAGCCCTGTCCCACTCAGGGTCACTTATCCTCCGCTTCTTCTTCTTCTTCTCAAGCTCTATGGCCTTGCCCTTCCTCTTCTCCTCAGAACTCGGTCTCTGTCTGTCTATACTATCAACTGTCACTAAGAGATCAACTACAAGAAACTTTGACTAGCTGACACTGCAAGATAGGATTAAGAGCTTGGCTTTTAACCCATCCAAGTGGAACCACTGAACTGACAGAGAGTTCTGGACTGCCGCTGACTCTGTCCTGATCCACTGTCAAACTATCCTGCACCATATAGGAATAAAATATAGGTTGTAAGCACAAAAGGTAAGCGACTCAAAATGAAGTCCTAGCGGTGGAATCAAGGACATATCACCAATCAAATAAAGCAAATAAGCACAATGGTGATATCGACAGACTAATGCCACAATTCATAATATAGCAATGCATCTAAATTGTGACACTAGCGACAGGAGACTCAATGCCGTACTAAAATTATGCAAGCAATGACCTCAATATGGCACCAAATACGGGAATTGTTAACTAATCACGTCAATTGGCAATTAAAAGTGAAACCTTTAAGCAATTTATACCAATTTTCACAATTAATGAACAAACAAGGCATGCGGGGCATTTCTAATGAAATGTATGAGATAGAAGTCAATACCCCGGAGAAGAATGCTGGAAAACTGTCGAAAGTCACGTCGGAACACGTCCGATTGCCTCGAAATCAAATACCCTATGAGGGTTACGAGGGCTTTGCGCGAGATAGGAGGCAACGACGAATTTGAGGACAAAGGCGTGGAAGAAAGCTAGGGCGGTGGCAGGGCTCGATGGTGTGGACCATGGCACGAACGACGGCGAGGCGGCACGGGCACAACTAGGGTTAGGTGCGCGCGAGGTGGAGCAGCGACGAACACAGGCACGGCGGCGAGGCTGCTGAGCGCGGCGGTGCGGAGGCCCTGCGGCGGAGTGCGCACGGCGACGGCGGGGACGAGGTCGGCTGTGAGGCGCATGAATTTTGAAATAAACAGTGAAGAGCCCCACGTGCGGATAGTTAAAAACCAATCAACGGCCAGGATTAAAACAATTAACACAGAAGGCCCAGATTGCGCCGATCAAGGAGATCACCGGACTGTCCGGTCCAAAATATTTGTTCGGTAACTATAAAAGTTTGGAATGTTCAGTGTTTGAAGAATTCTAATTTTAGAGAGGCACCCGCTTCCTCTTCCAATCACCGGACTGTCCGGTGATATCGCCGGAATGTCTGGTGTCTGTCTAATTTCGAAAAAGTGATTGATCCAAAGAAATAATCACCGGAATGTCCGGTGAAGGAGCCGGAATTTTCGGTGACCTTAAGGAATTGCAGAATCAAAGAATTCTTTCTAGACTTTAAGTGTCCTCAGCAAAGAACCAAATAAACACTACACTTGTCTAGAAAAGGAACTCTTAAACACTCCTTTGCAAATAACAAAAAGTTTAACATTTTCGCAAATGCAATTAAGATCGAACGATAAACACCATTGCGAGAAGAAGGCTTCAAAAAGGGAATGTATGAACCCTTAGATCATGATCCATGTAAATGGATGTTAGAGACCGTTAAGCACAGGGTTCAATGGGCATGAAGCGCACAATGTTGCTTTGCGGAGTATGTGAATCCATATAGACAATGTAGTCACTTTCTCCATAGAGTAACACGCCTCTTCTGTAGTTCCTATATGCGATGCATGCAAGCAAGCTATTCTAATGCAAGAGAATTTAAAGCATGCCATGTAGATGCAAGCAAATTAAAAACGTCGCATAAAGAAACCTATTCGGTGCTAAGTTTGACCCATCTTAAGCTTATTCACCATATGCCTGTCGCTTTGCCTTGAGATAGCCAGACCACCTTCTCAAGCTCTTCCCCGTGCATATGGATATCTCAAGGTGGTTAGGCACCGATCTAATTTTTTGTTATTTTCTTTTATATTTTTACACATGATGTATGATAGTGTAAACATCTAATCCACAGAGGAGTCTTATCTACCATGCATTGCAAGAAAAGAAACTTACTCTACTATGTACAAGAATAACCTCTTTAAAGAGTAGATTGGCTTTATAGCTCGATCGACATGTGGTGGACTTCAAGGATGTTTAATTCACTTCTTGGTCAACCACCTAGGCCCCCTCACTTTTTTTTGGAACCCAAGAGAGTTTTGGCTTCCTCTCTCAGTCAATGATCACCTTGGGGACCTATATCTTTTTAATTATTCGCTTGTCATTTGACGGTCTGAGCGGCTTGGCCTTCACTTTTCTATCCTTATCCCTGAAAATCTTGTAGTGCACATTCTCATAGAAAAGGTTAGCGTTAGGCATAATTTTAGGCTCATTCACCTTGAGACAATCCTTGGAGCGGTGGCCATCAAGGCAACACTTCTCGCAATAATAGTCATCCGTCATGAGCGGGACTATCCATTCGGGGATCTCATCTCGATTGCCAATGCTGTTGATAGAGGAAGGATATGATCCTAAGCCTTTGTGATTGTAGTTGTTGATGAGGTTCTTGCTTAGGATTTTCTTTTGAATTTGCCTTCCTCTAGTAAGCCGCTCAAATGCATCCATCACAGCCTCTCTCTCCTCTTTGAGCTTCGTGTATTCCTTCAAAATAGATAGCCCAAGAGTAGTACTCTCCTTAAAGAGGGTTAGATCATAAAAAATAGAAGCTTCATTTAAATGCTTAGGAGAGTTAAGGAGAGTGTTAAGATCAAGAGCTTCATGGGTGCGCATCAATGCATTATGCTTCTCACATAGCTCTACGTGCTTCGCTTTAAGCTCCTCATAGGACTCACGTAGAAGACCATGAGAGTGCTTAAGTGCATTGAGCTCCCCCTCAAGCTCTCGAACTCAGAATACCGCCACTTCATGCTCCTTGGTCACCACCTTGATCTTCTTGGACTTCTTGATGATGGTTTTGTTGGCCTTCTCGAGAAAGAGGACAAGATCATTGTAGCTTGGTCCATCATCTTCATCATCACAGCTCTCTTTCTCCTCCTCAATATCATCTTCCTCATCAATGAAGCCCTAACAACTACAGGCCATCAAACATAGCGGAGCTGGTGGTAGCTCATTGGTGGAGCTAGTCATGGCAATACCCATGAGCTCTTCTTAGCTTGAAGATGAAGAGTCTGAATCATTATCGATGAGCCACTCAGCAACAATATAGGCTTTCTGCATGGACTTCTTCTCTTCGCTCTTGCTCTCCTTGACAAAGAACTTTTTCTTGAATTTTCTCTTTGGCTTGTGTTCATCATCATCACTCTCACTTGAAGCTTCCTTCTTGCTCTCTTTCTTAGGCTTAGGACACTTCTTTGCGAAATGGCCTTTTTTTGCCATAATTGAAGCACTCGGAGTTTCTCTTGGAAGATGAGGGCCTTCCCCTGCGAAATAGCTTCTTCATCAAAGGTGCAAGGTCCTCATTATCGCTCTCCTCATCCTCATCTTTCTCCACCTTCTTCTTCTTGTTGTTCTTGCCATTGAGTGATTCTTGATCAACTTTTACAGCAAGATTTTTGGGCAATTGAGAGTCGGTGGAGCTCCCCAATATGTACCCCTCATAGGCTGTGAGCTTGCTAGCATAATGTCAATGGTGAGAGTAGCCAAGTTAGTTTGGAAGAGACACGTGACGATGGAGTTGTAGCTTGGCGGCAACATCCTCAATAGCTTCCTAATGATTTTAACATCATCAATTTTATCCTTGAGACCCAAGGCTTTTTCATGAGTTTGCATGGTCATGGAATCATATTTGTTTTTGGGAACATAATAATGCTCTTCCTTGGCCTCGAAGGAGCCCTCATGAATGTTTTGCAATTTGACCTAAATTTCATGCGCGGTAGATGGTGCATTGATTCTAGAAAAGACATTTTTAGAAATGCATCCAAACGTAACATTCTTGGCCTTAGCATTGTATTTAATAAAAATAGGATCAAGTCTCTCATTCTCATTCGTATCATTGTTAGTAACTTGCCACACTTTCCCATTAATTGACTCTAGGTAAGCTTGCGTGTGAGCCTTCCAATACGAGTAATCGCCCCCATCAAATACGGGCGGAGTCTCCATCCCGTTAGCCATCCTTACTCAAGACGGTGAAGCCCGAAATTGAGCACTTGGCTTTGATACCACTTGTAAAGATCAAGGACACCGAGAAGGTTGGTTGAATCGGTGGATTTATAGCACTAATTTCGCTACGAACTTAAACTACAAGACTTGAACACAACGGAGGCAAAACTAAATAAGTCGAGTAGGCCAAGAGCCCTAACAATGCTAGTGATATGAAAATAACAACAAACAAGGTCTAGCACGACAAGAGGAATCAAAGAACAACCTATCACACTACTCAACAGTAAATAAATGCGGTAAGTAAAGAGAGTGAGATAGAGAGTGCTTTATGATTTTTCCTGTGGTCTCGAAAGGTAGGCGCCTTCCTCTAATTCTCGTTGGACCACTCCCGTCGGAGTCTTGGTCCCTCCCGTCATTCCCGAAACGATGCTCATAAAGGTACGCTTCACTCACGGAGTGAAGACACCAGCGGCTCGGCTGTCGCACACAATACCAAGTGCTAGAGTAAGCCTTTATTGCTCGGGCACTCCCTTTTGGTGTCCCTTTCGAGCGTGGACCGAAACCACGTACAAACTTGGCGTCGTTTTTCACAATGTCCTCGAAAGCTCGAGCACCGACTTCTAGCCGGTCTAGGCTGCCCACACCAAGAGTAATAGGCAAAGATCACTCCTCTCAAGCACCACAAGCTCTAGAAGTGGATGCATGCTCCCTATCACTCTCCTACTAGCACCAAAGATCTCTAATCTTGTAATGTGCTCTCTTGGTAGTGTCTCTTGGGCTCTCACAACTTAGGCTTTATCAATTCTGATCAAGGGCACACTGGTAAACGTCTCCCTCCATAGTTTAAATAGGCTCTAAGTCTAGAAACAATCGTTGGGACATGATGTCATAAAGCTGATTGCTTTATGCAATCACCGAACTGTCCGATGACTGGACCATTGGACTGTCCAGTGACCCTTCTTCCTCCTCGGCCAAGGAAACACCCTCTCTGGAGTCCTCTCTATAGGACACCGGACTGTCCGGTGCATACTTTCACCGGACTATCCGATGACTTTCACTTTTGGACTCACACAGACACCTTCTCTAGACTTCAGCTTCTGGTTCACCGGACTGTCCGGTCACTGCACCGATGGATTATCCGGTGACTGCTTCACGTCGACTCCAGAGAGCACCTCTCTCTGGACTGGCTCCTCCAGGGCTCATCGGACTGTCCGGTAACTGAGTCTTCAGCTGGTTTTTGAGCTCCGGTCTTCGACTTCGCTTTCTCTGCCATCTTTAGTGCTTTGTGAGGATTTAAGGAGTATTCACACCCTCTAACACTTATGACAGGAGACAAATGACCTTACATCTTTAATAGTACCGGCGTTCATTTGGACTCTCTAACTAGTCTTTAGTTTTGGTCCTCCGAAGCCCGGCAACTCCTCTTTTAGGGTTCGTCCTTGTTATCCACCGAGAAAGCCCACCATACAGATATAGAATAAAAGGGGTGGTATCTGCAACACAACCGTTCTCTATGGTTGTTCATTTAATCACCAAAATCAATTCATAACTTTTAGGAGACTTCAAAGGTCATGAAGCTTACAAACAATTAAAAACTAAACCAATTTGGGTTCATAATAGATTACAATTCTAATCCGATTTGTAATCTGATTCGTGAAAGACACATTTTGTATGTTGGAACAATTTCTAGATTAGTTTGTGTTTATTATTGATTATACATTAAATTAATTAAATTAAACAATTAAAATATAATTTATAAATACAAATATATACTTAAATACTTAAAAAATTTGAAGCCCTATAATTTTGAGGGCCCTTGCCGTTGCACAGGCCACACGGGCCCTGGCCTTGGAACGCCTTTGTGTTGGGTTGGGCGGCCGGTCGGGCAGGGCGTCAAAGTCGCAGATCTGAGGCTGTTAGTTGCTAGGCAAAGAAGACTAGATTAGGCTCAGGGCAAGGTGGCGCCATGGGGAGCAGGTTGCTGGGTGCGGCGCCAGCTGGGATGCCGGCAGTGGCATTGTTTGGCTTCATGCAGAGTCATGGAAAAAAAATTCTCTGCAGCCTGGCTGCAACGTGCCTATCTGCAGCCCCCGAGCCAATTTGTGCCATGTATTCCTGCCATTCAATCGAGCGGCCAGCATCATGACTTGTTCCTGCCGCCTCCACATTTGCTCGATGCGACAGCTTGTTCGGCTCCATCGCAGGACGGAGCGATGGCTCGTTTCAAAATCTCGGTCACTTCCGATTCGTTTTTTTCCTCCACCTTGCCACTGCTGTTGTCCTCCGCCTAGCCACTGTCGTGGTCCACCTCGCCGCCGCCGTTATCTTCCACCTCACTGTTAGCACTGTCAACAATCCGGCAACGGCGATACAGGACACGTGCTCTACTGTTCACCGTCCGACAACAACGCAGCTGGCGCAAGGAACTTCTGCTAAGCGACAAGCTCGTCCTAATCCTCGCTTCATGGGCCTTGATTGGGTGTTAGTGCGAGTGGGTCCCGTGCATTGTACTATAAGTACTCGGTTACCTCGAGTGGAGAGATTACGATGAATGTGAATAACAAACTATATTCCCTGCCAAATCTGTTCTTCCTCGCCTAACTCTATTCTTCCCTGCCTTTGCTCTGTTCTTCCACTACCTCACCCCATTCTTCCCGTCGGGAATCCAACTCGGATCAGATACGCTGATCCTGCGCCGCGCTAGAGGAGCACGATCATTACACTCATCGGCAGAAACAATTCGGAGCGATGGAGCCGAACACAAAGTTGCTGATCGAGGAGGTGGTAAAGCAGTTGCGTGAAGAAATTTCCAAGGGCTTCGCCGACCACAACGCCTTGTGGAGCCAGCGTATCTCCAATCCGCTCGCCGCGGATCACAAGCGTGATGAACGCGTTGACACTCTGGAGTCGTCGACGGCGGCTTTGGACAAGTCCCTGTCTACATGGAAACCGCAGGTGGAGTCTACACTCTCGTCGATCAAGTCGGATTTCTCCAAGTTGACCACATCTCTTCACCCCGAGCCATGTGATCCTGTGAACTCACGAGGTGCTCCACGTACACCATCGACAACGACTCCGTCGTCGGGCTTCCTTCCTCTACCTGAATCGGAGCGCCAGCCTGCTGCAAAGCCATCTCGAGATATTGGGTTTGGTTCGGTGTATACTCATACTCATACTTCGCTACCTCTGCCGAACTTGCCTGATGTTTTTGCTTCGAAGTCGTTTTCTCCCGATCCGGGTTTGTTTTCGCAGCAGTCTTCTCGCCCGTCCAACTTGGGTTCTCACAGCAAGTTGCCTAAGATCAATTTTCCTTTGTTCGATGGTCATAATCCTCGATTGTGGCAAACTCGCAGTGAGGACTATTTTGACATGTATCACGTTGAACACTCCTTGTGGATCAAGGTGGCTTGTATGCATTTTACTGGAGTTGCTGCTCGTTGGCTTCAATCAGTGGAACGTAAGATCAAGTTTATGGGCTGGGGTGAATTCTGTGCTCTGTTACATGAGCGTTTTGCCAAGGATCATCATGACTCTCTGATCAGGCAATTGCTGCACATTCGGCAGTCTTTTTCTGTGAAGGATTATATTGAGGATTTTGGTAGTTTGATTGATGAGCTTACTGCGTATGAATCTGTTACTGACCCTCGTTATTACACCATGAAGTTCATTGATGAGTTGAGAGATGATATTCACTCAGCTGTTCTGTTGCAGCGTCCTTAGGACCTGGATACTGCTTGTGTTCTGGCACAGTTGCAGGATGAAGTGGTTAAACCTATTAAGCGTCATGAAGTGCGTCGTTATGATGGTGGAGTGTGGCCGGGAGCAGTTTCTCCTAAAGGACCTCATGCCTTGCCCCTACCTCCACGTGTGGACGTTCCTACAACTCCTTCTGTGGTTGAGGTTGGTAAGACACGTTCTACTGATGATAAACTTAATGCATTACGTGCTTATCGATGTGCTAGGGAATTATGTGATAAGTGTGCTGAGAAATGGTCCAGGGGACATAGTTGTTCCACCTCTGTTCAGTTACATGTGTTGCAGGAAGTGTGGGACCTATTTAATCTGAATGATTCTTCAGGTTCATCTCAGCTGGACTCTCAGTCTGTTGATGACCAACTTTGTAGTATGCTTTCTGTGGCTGCTACTGCTGGAGTAGAAGCTCTTAAAACTCTAAAGTTGTTAGGCACCATTCAAGGTCGCCCATTGTCCGTCCTCCTGGACTCAGGTAGTTCTCACTCTTTTCTTATTGAATCTGTGTCACAGGAGCTGTTGGGTGTTGTTAAGCTGGCACAGCCTTTTGGGGTTGTGGCCAATGGAGAGAAGCTGCATTGTACTTCTGAATTACCTCATGCGGTGTAGTCTATGTCTGGTTATGATTTCTCACTTTCTCTGAAGATTGTGTCATTGTTTTGCTATGACATAATTCTTGGTATGGACTGGTTAAGTGTGCATAGTCATATGACTGTTCATTGGGGTCTTAGATGGATTGAAATACCTTATCGTGGGGGCAAGGTTGTCTTTCAGGGACAGTTGTCTGCTGTTCCTAATTGTTCAGTCATTCACCTATTTGCAGTAGAGGAGTTGTCTGTGAATGATATACTTCTGGTGCAGAAATTTCCTATTGCTATTCAATCTCTGGTGCACAGCTTTCAGGATGTATTTATTGCTCCACATGCATTGCCACCATCCAGGGCTTGTGATCATCATATTCCTTTATTGCCTGGTGCTCAACCTGTTTCAGTTCGGCCATACAGGTATCCTCCTCATTTGAAGACTGACATCGAGAAACAGGTGACTGAAATGCTGCAATCTTGTATCATACAACCTAGTTCTAGTCCCTTTTCGTCATCAGTCTTACTTGTACCTAGTTCTTGTATCATACATTTAAATGCTTTAACACAGAAAACTAAGTATCTTGTACCTGTCATTGATGAGTTTTTGGATGAACTGTCATCTGCTTCATGGTTTTCCAGCCTGGACCTGCGTTTAGGTTATCACCAGATTAGGATGGCACCAGGGGAGGAATTTAAAACTGCATTTCAAACTCATCATGGACATTGTGAATTTTTGATGATGGCTTTTGGGCTAAGTGGGGCCCCTGGCACTTTTTAAGGTGCTATGAATGTGACTTTAGCACCTTTTTTGAGGAAATGTGTTCTAGTCTTTTTCGATGATATTCTTATTTATAGTCCTACTTGGGAGCTTCATTTGTAACATATTGAGATGGTGTTATGTCTGTTAAGAAATGACCATTGGCAGGTCAAGCTTTCTAAGTGTTCTTTTGCTCAAGAGCAAATTGCTTATTTGGGGCATGTTATCAGCAAGCATGGGGTTGCTACTGGTCCTGCTAAAGTGGAAGCTGTTAAATCCTGGCCTCCTCCTGCCAATGTTAAGAAATTGAGAAGCTTTTTGGGCTTAGCAGGGTACTACAGGAAGTTTGTTAAGCATTTTGGTATTATCTCCTGACCTCTCACTGACCTCCTTATGAAACACTCTATTTTTATGTGGACAAATATTCATGCTAAAGCTTTTCAGGCTCTTAAACATGCATTGCGTTCTGCACCTGTTTGGCCCTATATGATTTTTCTAAATCTTTTGGTATTGAAACTGATGCTTGTGAAGTTGGAGTAGGAGCTGTTTTGTTACAGAAAGGGCATCCTTTAGCATTTGTCAGCAAAGCTTTGGGGCTCAAACTGCGAGGCTTATCCACTTATGAGGAATATATGGCTATACTCATTGCAGTGGACCAATGGAGATCTTACTTACAGCATGGAGAATTTATCATTTTTACTGACCAGCATAGTCTTATTCACCTCAATGAGCAGAGACTGCATACTGCTTGGTAGCAGAAAGTTTTCACTAAACTTTTGGGCTTGCAGTATAAAATTGTTTACAAGAAGGGTCTGACAACAGGGTGGTTGATGCACTGTCTCGCAGACCTATTTGTTCTGGTCAGGTCCATGCTGTCTCTGTTGTACAACTGCAGTGGTTATCTGAGGTGGTGCAAAGCTATACTAATGATAATGCTGTTACTTCTCTGATTACCAAGCTGTTCATTCAAGGCTCTTTAGATGATAAATATTCTTATCAGTCTGGGTTGCTGAAATACAAGGACTGAATTTACATTGGTCATGATCTTCAGTTACATACAAAGATCATTGCTGCTCTTCATGAAAGTGCTCTGGGAGGTCATTCAGGGTTTCCTGTTACTTACAGCCGTATCAAGCAGCTATTTTATTGGCCTGGTATGAAAGCAGCTGTTTAAGGAATTTGTTGCTTCTTGTGTTACCTGCTGAAGCTTGGCAAGTGATTTCTATGGACTTTATTGAGGGGTTACCCCGGACAACCACTGCTAATTGCATTTTGGTAGTAGTTGATAAATTTTCGCGTTATGCTCATTTTGTGCCACTGTCACACCCCTTCACTGCTGCTAAGGTTGCTGACTGTTTATTGATAACATTTACAAATTGCATGGCATGCCCCAGGCCATCATCTCTGATCGAGACCGCATTTTTACTAGCTTGTTTTGGCAAGAGTTGTTTAAACTCAGTGGTACACAGCTCCAAATGAGCTCAGCTTATTATCCACAGTCTGATGGACAGACCGAGAGAGTTAATCAGTGTGTTGAAACCTTTCTGCGTTGCTTTGTGCAGTCTTGCCCCAGTAAATGGACTTCTTGGCTTTCTTTAGCTGAGTTTTGGTATAATTAATTCATCATTCCACTCAGCTCTGGGTCGTTCTCCATTTCAGGTTGTCTATGATCACTCTCCTCGACACCTTGGCCTGTTTCTTTCATCTACTTGTCAAGTGCCTGATTTACAGAAGTGGTTGTCTGACCGGGAACTTATGCAACGTTCTGTCAGATTGCATTTGCAGAGAGCTGTGCAACATATGAAGTTTCAGGCCGACAAAAAACGCTCTGAGTGTTCCTTTTCTGTTGGTGATTGGGTCTTCCTCAAATTGCAACTTACATTCAGTCTTCGGTTGCAACCAGGCTAATCACAAGCTGTCCTTTTGCTACTTTGGTCCATATCATATTCTGCAATGTATTGGATCAGTAGCCTACAAGCTGGAGCTTCCTGTGTCTTCTGCCATACATCTTGTGTTGCATGTTTCGCAGCTTCACCAAGTTGTTGGTTCTAAGCACTTGGTCAGTAAGCAATTGCCTGATGCTGACGCTCTGCAAATTCCACTGCAAGTACTGCAGATTCGTGTGATTCAGCGTGGTGCTGTTGAAGTGGTACAAGCTTTGATCAAGTGGTCCGGGATGGATCATACTCTGGCGTCCTCGGAAGATTTGGAGGCACTGAAAGTTTGTTTTCCGAAGGCACCTGCTTGTGGGCAAGCAGCCGCTAAAGGAGGAGGGGATGTTAGCACTGTCAACAATCTGGCAACGGCGATACAGGATGCGTGCTCCACTATTCACCATCCGACAACGACGCGGCTAGCGCCAGGGACTATGAACTAACTTGTTGGATGTAGTTTCTACGAGTTGGTTGCCTCCAGGATGTTTAGAACTCCGGCGTGTTTTCCAAGAAAGGAGCTGGTTTAAGGCTAAGAATGATCTAGTGCCATGTGTGACTTAGTTTTAGGCCTTTAGTCTATAAGAAACACCGGTACTACTAAGAGGGGTCAGGTCACTCGTCTCGGTTTTACAAGAATTAGGGAATATAGATGCTCTAGATTCTCTGACGCACTTGAGTGATCAGTGCAAGCTTAAAGGAGTCAAGAGTTGCAATGGGATGCTAGAAGATCTTGAAGAAGTCCGGACTGTCCGTCGGTGTCACCGGACAGTCCGATGAGGGTCGAAGCCAGGAGTCCAGAGAGGATGTTTTCTGGAGACTGCGAAGAGGAAGTCACCGGACAGTGCGACGAGGTCACCTGACAGTCTGGTGAGTGCAAAAGCTCAAAGTCCAGAGAGAGGTTATCTCTGGAGTCAAGAGGAGAAGTCACCAGGCAGTCCGGTGGTACAGTGATCGGACAGTCCGGTAAGTCAGAAGATGAAGTCCAGAAAAGGTGTTTCTGAAACTCTAAAAGAGAAGGTCGCCGGACAGTCCGGTGATGGTATGAACCGAACAGTCCGGTGTTACATGGAATAGATTCTAGAGAGAATGTTTTCTGTTAGTCGAAGACCAGGTGTCACCGGACAGTCCGATGACTGCAAAACGCAGTCGGTTTTTTGGCAACGGCTCTTAATGGTTGTTTCGGGACTTGAGGCCTATTTAAACCATCAAGGGAGCTATTGTGGAGGATGCTCGCGTCTAGAATAGTTCGAGATCATTTATGAAAAGCCAAAGGTCACCAAGAAGTGCACAAGACATCATCTAGTGAGATCTTGAGTGCTTGTAAAGAGTAGTAAAGATTATCCATACATTCATAGGGCATGTGAGGCTAAGAAGTGTCTTTGGCTTGTTACTCTTGGTCTATGGCAGTTTAGATCAGTTAGGCGTCGTTGTCTGAGCTTCTGAAGCCTTGTGGAAGGTGACATCAAGTTTGTGAGCGGTTTCGGATCCTCTGCACGAAAGAGACACTAAGAGTGAGCGCCAGAGCCTTGGAGGCTCGCTCTAGCGCTTGAGTATTGTGTGCGACAGTCGGACCGTCGGTGTCTTCACTCCGTGAGTAAAGCACACCCTTGTGAGCATCGTTTTGAGAACGACAGGAGGAACCAAGACTCTGACAGGAGTAGTTCAATGAGGATTAGCGAAAGGTGCCATCATTCTGAGACCTCGAAAAAAATCGCTGAGAATCTCTTTCACCCTTCTCGTTATTACCGCAATTACCCTTTTGTGAGTAGTGTGATAGGTTGCTTGGTTGTATCTCTTGGTAGCTCTCGTGTCAACTTGCTTGCTAGATTGATAGGTTGTTCTTTCCTTTTCAATAGAGCTTGTTTGCCTTCTAGCTTATTTTGCTCTTGCTTAGTCATCTCTAGCTAGGAATTGTTGTGCTATTTTTGCTAGAATTTAGAAAGAGCTAGGAAAAGATTTAGTATTGTTAGTGCCCGATTCAAGCTCCCTCCTCGATCAATTCGATCCTTTCATCCTCGCTTCATGGGACCTGATTGGGTGTTAGCGTGAGTGGGTCCCGTGCATTGTACTATAAGTACTCGGTTACCTCGAGTGGAGAGATTATGATGAAAGTGAATAACAAACTATATTCCCTGCCAATTCTGTTCTTCTTTGCCTAACTCTGTTCTTCCCTGCCTTTGCTCTGTTCTTCCACTACCTCACCCCGTTCTTCCTGTTGGGAATCCAACTCGGATCCTAACACTCACCTCTGTTGGTGACCCTTCGCAGCCAATCTCAAGGGCATGCTCCTAGCCATTGCCTCAAGGGCATGCTCCTAGCCATTGCCTCAAGGGCATGCTCCTAGCCATTGCCTCTTCTGAGTTCCTCGGCATTAGCTTCAGTGTCAAGAACAAGGGCCTCCGCAACGCCGGCGCCTCTGGCTCCCGAGTTGGCGCCGCTAGATCCCCGTGCTTCAGAAATCAGAAGAATCTTGTGGCGGCAGCACGGCCGTGTAGAGGCATACGACTTTAGGAAACCGTCGAGCGAGCCGAGCGATGGAGCCCGAGCGAGCCAAGCGCATGTCGCTTGGAACTCGCAAGCCACGTAGGAGGCAGGAACTAGTCGTGGTGCTGGCCGCTCGATCGATCGGCAGGAAGACGCGGCAAGAATCAATGTTGGGGCTGCATCGCGCTTGATTATAGTATCTGTAGACAATTTTTTTCCGAGTTCATGCCATGGGAAAAGAAGATAAACATAAGATAGAGCACATGGTCGGTGTTGTAAATATAAAATATGGAGCAAGAGTTTTACATATCTTTAAAAAATTGTAAAGCATGGTTTATTTTAAAGCACTTACTGTAGATGGTTTATGCTTCATATTTTAAAATTTTAAAACAGGATGTCTTTTTAAAGCATGTGATGTGATGCTCTTACATTGATTCTAGCAGCACCTTATATTCGCTTTTGTTATGTATGCCATGCATGGCAGCAACATGCATAACTAACAGGCAGCAACAACCTATGCATTTGAAGATGAAGATGAGAACAATGGTGTGAGGCATATCTTTGCTTCAACGTCTATGGTTTTGCCCGGGAGCGCCGGCGGCTATCGGCGACAACATCGAGGTGGGTTTGTCTACTAGTGAGATGCTGTTGAATGGCTAGTGCGTCAAATCATATAAGTGGATCTAATACATGACGGTAATATCTCTCGTATTATCCCATATGCAAGACAAAATCATAATGAAGGACATCTATACATACTTTAATCTACGTGCTGCCTTATTTTGATGCGAGAACTGAGGTGAAGGCATCATAAAAAAAAGAATGACAAATGTTGTATGCACTAGGAAAGTATTCCGTCCGGTTTTCAAATATTAACACCTTTGATTTCTAACATCATATATCTTTGATCATTCGTCTTATTACAAAATTTGAATAAAAGGAATGGTCAAAAATGATATTAGAAGTATACTGTCATCTTTGATAATTTACAAATGATCAAAGATGATGCTAGAAGTCAAAAATGTCAATATTTTAAAACCAGAGGGAATGCAAAATAAAAAGACTCAAACCAGAAAGGAGACAAATACCTTAGGCCCTGTTTGGGTGTCATAGTTTTTCAACACCAAAGTATTAGGAAACTATAATTTTAGAAACCAATGCAAACCAAAACCATGGTTTAGAAAAAAGAGGTCATGAGTAAAGTTTTCAGAACTGCAAAATAGCTGCACTTTTACTAATACCATGGTTTTAGAAACTACAAAATCTGTTGCTTCCAAACACCTCCTTACTTTCTGAAATCAAAGTTTTCATCAAAACTTAGTATTCTTCCAATACTCCAAAAATACTTTTATCCAAACATGACCTTAGTTGTTATGGATTTACAACAATGTTTGTGGGTCGGCCTATGTGTCCCTTTATTTATAAGGTCTGCTATGGTAGAACAACTCATGTTCTTTTTTAGAGCATCTCCAAAAGCTCCTTCTTCTAAATCAAATTATAAAGAAAAAGTGTAAAAATACTTCTCCAACATAACCCCTAAACACCTCCTACTTTTGAGGGTCCTCAGAAATCTTCCTATTCGAATGGAATGTGGATCTAGGGAACTTTTTGGGTTCCTAATCTCATCTTTCGTGCAACTAACTATGAGATCGGTTGTTCACTTAGCTCAGATTTAAACTATATTTAGGAAAGCCGTCGGAGAAGTTGACTAAAATGAACCCCAAATTTGTTTTGGTTGGCCCCTAAAGGTGCTTTTTAGGTGATTTTTTTAGGAACTGTTGGAGATGCTGTTACCTCCTAGAAGGTGAACAACCGAATCAATCTGAACCATGAATTTTAAAAGAAAAAAAGAAAATTATGGAATATAATATCCACCTCAGTAGGGCATGAAAAAAATACAAAACATACATGCAACTTTCCAAAGTTGTCAAATGGATTCATTTCCAAAACTGTGGTATTGTCGCATGCATCATTTTCTATAACTCATTGATTTCTTTTCAAATTAAATGAAAAATAGATGCATCAAGATCCGTGCAAATAGACGGCCTATGTTTATTTGAATCTACCGTAGAATCTACTTTATAAATACAAATTAAAAAATATAAGCGGCGTTCATTAAAAAGAAGACCTTGTTGTTTGTAGTCTTTCATTAGTCCACACACAACCTGTGCAGTCTAACATACAAATCTCACAATTATTTGCCCTTTCCACAATTCGGACAAAAATCTTTGTTTTCGCGTAAAGTTCTCTTAATTCCATCTCACCTACTAACAGTAAGATGACATGTTTCTCCTTGACCCTGCGTGGCGGCATTTGTGCATCCGGTTCCTAGCTAGCACATCATCTGCCTGTATCTACAAAAGTGCACCTCTATAGATGGTTGTTACATCATCCATCTGTACAACTGTATTTTTACACGTGGTTGCTTACATGAACCATATGTACTGAAAATTGATCAATTTCTGCATGTGATTGTTTCACTGAACTGCACGTAAGTATCTATTTGTACAGCCTTTTGTTTGTAAAAATGACTCCATTTTCTTTGAAAACGGTTTTCCTAGGCACCGGTCTCTGAGATAATTTTCAGAGCTGGACGACAACTGCGTGGCTTGCCTGCTCTGAACACTGTGTAGGTGGTCGTCTGTAATGTCCGTAAATTTTAAATCAAACACCAAAAATCACTCCCAGAAAATTTCGCGATAAACTTTATTTTTATTCCTTTGTGAAGTGTTAAAACCTGTAATTAATAAAGAAATATTAGAAGTGGAAATTCCAAAAATTCTAAAATTTGGATTTGCCAAGTGAATGATTTTGTTCTCTTTGTTTTCCTTTATTTATTTTATATGTTCAGATCTCTTCTTATTCCCTAAATCATTTTTTTTTCTCAATGCTTTATTTATTTCTTTCTCCCACCCGGCCAAGCTCTCCCACTCTTTCTTTTCCTTGCGCCAGCCCACTCCCCTTCCTTTTTCCAGGCTGCCGGCCCAACGCACTCCTGCCCTTTCAGCCGTGCGGGCCCAGCTTGCCACTCCTGCGCGCCACGGCCTAGTCTCACCCTCTCCCTCACTCTTCTCTTCTCCAGGCGCGGCCCGGCCCATCTCTGTTCCTCCTCCTTCCTCCTTCGGCCAGGCAGGGCCTGGCGCATGTGCGCCCCTGCCTTCGCCCGTCACGTCCGCCCCTAGCCAAGCTGTCCGCAGGTTGCCGTTTTCGCGCAAGCGACGTCGCCCATCGAGTCCGCATCATCACGCCGTCGGTCACGTCCGCGCGTCTCATCCCCGGAAGCCTGGCGCCAATGGCCATGCCCCACCGCCGGCCGTCTATCCGCCATAGGCCGCCATGATCACCGCGGAGACCTGTAGAGCTCGCCAGCCTCGCTTCGCCGCTGACCTGAACCGTCAGTGTCGCGCTAGCGCCGTCTTTTCCCCGAAAAACCTGCCACACCGCGGGCGCCCGGCGCATCGCCAGTCCACCGTCGGTGAATTGCCAGTCGTGCCCTCTCTCCCTTGCCCTCGCTCTCTGCCTATAAAAGCCGCCGCTCTGAGCTCACACGCGCACCCAAAACTTCCTCGAGCTTGGCCTTCTTCCTTGTCTCCGGCTGCCGCAGCCCCTTCTGAAATTCTGCATCGGTGAGCCCTTCCCCCTTCCCTTCTCTCTCGTTTCAGCACCTCACGGCACCACTCTTCATTTCCCCTAACTTGTCGCGCGCTAATAGAAGCTCTTCGCCCCTCTCCGACGAGCGCCGCCCCGAGCCACCGCGGGCGCACGGTGCCAGCCGCCTCTGGTGCCTCTCCGACTCCTTCGAAGCCACCAGAAGCTCCACCAAGCTGCCGTGGTGCTCCTCAGCCTCTCCGTATCCCTCCGGTGAGCCCCCTGCCCCATCCCCGCCGAGCGCCACCGCCTCTCCTCGTCGTCAGCCGCATCCAGGCAGAATCTAACGATGAGAACCCCCTTCGTGAGCTCATCTCATCCTCCTCTCTCTCTCGAGCTCATTGTCATCGACTTTAGTGCCCTGTACACCGAGATCCGCTTCTCCAGCGAGCTTCCGCCGCGCGCCTCCGTCTTCCTCTACTCCGGCGGCTGCCAGGCCCGTTGGCGCACCCCTGACCGCCCGATCTGCCATCGACGGCCGAAGATCGAAAGCCCTTGCCGTCCCTCTTTTGTTTTAATAGTAGCCGCCCGTTTCGGATCAAAGGGTCCTGGTGCATCCACGTCGCCCTTTTAATACTTGCCCTCCACCTTGCGATCTATGGCCCATATGCGAACACGTGTTCGATCTAATCTCAACCCTTCACTCAAGATCCAACAGCCCAGATTAACCCAACCAAAAATAATAAAATCTATATACCCTCGGCCCCCAGGCAGTGACACAATTGCCCCTAGCCCCACATGTCATCCTGACAAATTAAATGCTAGGCACACACGCAGCCAGTACAGACAGACATATTTTTCTCACCTTTTATCATACCAAAATAATTTCAGAAAATTCCAAAAAATACTTTTTGCAGCTAAGCCCCTAGTATTTCTATGAATTTTGTCCTAGCCCGATTAATTTAAAGAACATCTCCTTAACCTTTTAATAATTACAATTTAGTCCTAAACTTTACACTTAGACCCCTTAATCTTTTATATATTTACATGTTGATCCATAACAACTTTATAAAGATAAGGACACCGAGAAAGTGGTTGAATCGGTGGACTTATAGCACTAATTTCGCTACGAATTAAAACTATAAGACTTGACCGCAACGAAAACAAACCTAAACAAGTCTAGTAGGCCAAGACCCCTAACAATGCTAGTGATAAGGAAATAACAACAAATAAACACTAGCACGATAGCCACCAAGAAAAATCAAAGAACAACCTATCACACTACTCAAACGGTAAGTAATGCGATAAGTAAAGAGAGTGCGATAGAGAGTGCTTAGTGATTTTTTCCTGAGGTCTTGGAAAGTAGGTGACTTCCTTTAATCCTCGTTGGACCACTCCGGTGGAGTCTTGGTCCCTCCCGTCGTTCCCAGAACGATACTCAAAAGAGTACGCTTCACTCTCGGAGTGAAGACACCTGAGGCCTGGCTGTCGCACATAATACCCAAGCGCTAAAGCAACCCTCTAAGGCTCGAACGCTCCCTCTTGGTGTCCCTTTCGACCGGAGGACCCGGAACCACGTACAAACTTGGAGACGTCTTTCACAATCTCCTCGGAAGCTCGACCACCGACTTCTAGCCGGTCTAGGCTGCCCACATCAAGGGTAATAGGCAAATATCAGTCCTCTCAAGTCCTAAGCTCTAGAAGTGTATGAATGCTCACTAATATGCTCTCTTGGTGGTGTCCCTTGTCTTCTCACAACTTAGCTTCAACAATTTTGATCAAAGGCATGTAGGAAACTGTCCCCCTCCACAGTTTAAATAGGCTCCAAGCCCAGAAACAACAGTTGGGACGTGATGTCATAAAGTTGACTGCTTTATGCAATCACCGAAGTGTCCAATGATTGGACCACCGGACTGTACCGTGACCCTTCTTCCTCCTCACCCTCTCTGGAATCCATTTCATAGGACACCGGACTATCCGATGCATACTTTCATCGGACTGTCCGTTGACTTTCACTTTTAGACTCCCAGAGACACCTTCTCTTTACTTCAGCTTCTGGCTCACAGGACTGTCCGGTCATTGCACTAACGAACTGTCTAGTGACTGATCCTCCTCGACTCCAGAGAGCACCTCTATCTAGACTGGCTCCTCCAGAGTTCACCGAACTGTTCGGTGATCTCAGCGGACTGTCTTATGACTGAGTCTTCAATTGGATCTTGAGCTCCGGTCTTTAACCTCGCTTCATCTGCCATCTTTAGTGCTTTCTAAGGATCTAAAGAGCATTCAGACCCTGTAACACTTGTATGATCGGAGACAAATGACCTTACCCCCCTTAATAGTATCGGCGTTTCTATAGACTCTCTAACTAGTCCTTAGCCTTGATCCTCCGAAGCCCGGCAACTCCTCTTTTAGGGTTTGTCCTTTTCATCCACTGAGGAAGCCAACAAAATTGATGTAAAATTAGCGGGGTGGTATCTACAATACAACCGTTACCTATAGTTGTTCATTTAATCACCAAAATCAATTCATACCTTTTAGGGGACTTCAAAGGACATGAAGCTTACAATCTTTCCCTTTTTGGTGATTTATGACAACCATAATACTCAGAAACAATCCAAACAAGATGAAAAAAGATAAAGAATAAAATACATCTCGAAAGAACACTTACCCCCCTTACCTTGATGACTCCTTAGAAATTTTTTGCAAAAGTTCCCCTCTGTCATAGGTAGGAAGCGACGCTTTCCTCGGTTCTCCCTCGGTTTGGTAGCTCTCTCTCCCCTTTGTCATCTAATCATCCAAAAAGATGGGCCGAGGAAGCAAATTGAGATGGTGGACGTTGGTTTTGACAAAGAATAGTGCACGGAAGATAATGAGACGGGAGCGCACATGCACAAAGAAATCTGCAAAATAGATAAAGCACTAGGAGCCATACACAAAGAAACCACGGGGTTAGTCCAAAAACCTAGTGCATTCCAATGAGCTAAAAGAGTCGAATGAAACACAAGCTCATCAAAATGTCACAAAGAGCCAATGAAATCCACTAAATGAAATGCAGAGCCCTAACTACCCATCCACGGCCTCCCCCTAGACAGCTAGCTCTTAGAACGATTCACCTTATGTCTCTCACCCAACTCCTATAGAAGATCTAATCTTGCGCGGCTGAAGAGATGGATGCAGTGACAGTCGGAGGCTGCTCCTCTGTTGGCTGAGTGCTGCTGCTACTAACTGGTCTCTTTCTGGCTGCTCAACATCGTCAAAACCACTCAGGCCTGAAGAAGACGTCAGGGATGGCTCCTTGCTCTCAACTGAAGCTGGCTGATCCACACTTGCAAGGGCCTAAGGTGCCTCCTCTGGAGAATATCTGGCCTCAACCAAGATATCTGCATCTGAAGCTCTGGGTTGCTCGGCTGTGGTGGCTACTAGCTTTGATTGTAAAGCCTCTGGTGGTGGTTCTGTCAACGCTGACTCAGCAGTAGTAGCCTCAAAAGATAGAACCCTCAGAGCAATTGGAGAACTACTAACTGCTGTCCTTGACTCCAATGCTGGTGCTGACACTCTTGGCTTAGCTGAAGCAAATAGCACCGACATGGAGTACGAGGAAACTGGAGAAAACTGAGAAGATGTAACAGGAACACTGACCCCTCCAGTAGTCGTGATTGTGCTGGCTGCCCTAAAAGGTACGAACGGTTAAAGCGAAGGTTAGAGCAGTGCAGTGAAGGTGGACTGCTGCTCCTGCTTCTGACTCTGGCTCTTTAACTCAGAGATGAATGCTGGCACTGAATAATACTGAGGCTAAGGTGTAGTAGGTTGGAGCTATGAAGGCAGGGGGAACCCGGTAGCGTAGTCGTTAGAAACACTGGAAGAGGTGGCATACCAGTCCCATGGAGATATGATGCGATAGCTCCGAATCTGGCAAACATATACGAAATAGTTGCTGCCATCATTAACTGAGAGCGCTGCGACCTCTCATAAAACTCTCTATCCTGCCGTCTCCTCTCCTCTGTAAGCTCTCTCTCCATCCGAAGCCGCTCGTCAATGTGGAGGCGCTCGAGTCGGATCCTCTCCTCGAACTCAGCTCTCTCTCGATGCATAAGCTCAACCTGCTCCTCTCGGAATCTCCTCTGCTCCTCCTGCTCTGCCTGAATAGCATCTAACCTGGCAGCAAGAGCAGGGTCAAGTGTAGCACGAGAGGTCAGAGTCTCGGCTAGACCTGGAGCCTCAGTGCTCTCAGCACCCGGTTGTGCTCCCTGTGGAGCCTCAGTGTCAACATCCTCTGGGGCTGTGGCGTCCTCTCCTCCAGGGGTGCTGTGAGAAGCTCAACGTAGAACCCTAGAGTCAGATGGCTCAGCTGGACTAAAGGAGGTGGTGATCTCTGGCATTGCTGAATACTCCTCCTCAGTCATAACTCTGGCTCTCCTCAGCAACAGACATATGTAGGGGGCAAAAAGTAACTGACGTGCTCCAATCCCCTCATAGACAACATCCTCTATCTGATCTAGTAAAAGATCTATCAAATCAAAGTCCTCGTGTCTCAGCAGAAAACATAGCAGTCACTGATGCAGTATGATCACTCCCTCTGTAGCCAACTCGAGGCACTATCGACCTCCTAAGCAACCCTCTCAGTACACGAGCCTCGTGTGTCAAGCGCAGAGGGTGCCTCGAGTAGTGCTCTCCATGAGGTGGCGTGAAAGCAATACTCATCCTCTCATCACTCGGCTTAGTCCCTCCAAACGGTCTTAACTGCGGTGAGAAATCCGGATTGGCCAAAGTGTGGATTCGTGTCTCTAAGGATACAAACTCTAGAGCGATCAAGACATCAGACCTCTCAAAACGGTGTAGCTCTCCTTGATACATGAACCAGAGATAAGATCTATCGGGGGAGATCCACAGTGAGCCGTAAAACTCAAGCACCACGCCCTCACTATACCTTAGGGGTTGGGTGATTAAATCTGACAACCCTAAAAGATAAGATATGTGCTCCTCCATGTCAACCCTAGCTCCTTTGCTCAGTGCCTCTAAAGAACAGTGGCGATGTACACAAAACACTGAGCTCTTGCCCTTAGTGGCAAGCTGCCTCCTGTAAGCCTTGTAGATCCTCCGCTAGAGTATTGTCCAGAACTGTCCAGCATCCGCATGTCTACCAGCGGGGACCCAAGCAGTGAAGTTCAATCTCCTCTTGGCCTTGATGGTCGGGCCCTTCAGCCTCAGCAAATCCACCTCAACCTCTGTGATCCTGCCCATGACCCGGCGAGCTCTCTCGGCTCTAGCTGTGCACACTTCACACACTCTAGTCCTTTGATGTGGACATCTCTGTGTCCTCTGCTGTGAGCTCTTTCGGACTGCCTCTCCCTTCACGGTTTTCAACTGCCTACTGGCAGGAGCTCTCCGCAGCTGCGCCTCTGCCACTGGAGGAGTGGTCCCTACTTTTTATCGGGTTCATCTTCTCAACTCTCCCTGGGACTCAAAGCTGCCTATCCTCAAAGAACCCGACCTTCTTTGTGAAGGAACATCCACATCTGTTGTAGCTAAAGCTCTGTCCCACTCAGGGTCACCTGTCCTTTGCTTCTTTTTTTTCTCAGGCTTTACGGCCTTGCTCTTTTCCTTCTTCTCTGAACTCGGTCTCTGCCTGCCCATACTGTTAACTGTCTGAAAGATCAACTGACATTGAAAGCACTACTGGCCAGCTGACACTGTAAGACAAGATTAAGAGCTTGGCGCTTAACCCATCCAAGAAACCACTGGACTGACTGAGACTTCTGTTCTGCCGCTGACTTTGTCGTGACCCACTGTCCAACTGTCACAGCACCACATAGGAATAAAATATAGGTTGTAAGCACAAAAGGTGAGCGACTTTAAATGAAGTGCTAGCAGTGGAATCAAGGACATATCACCGATTAAATAAATCAAAGAAGTGCAACGGTGATATCGACAAACTAATGCCACAATTCATATAATAGCAATGCAACCAAATTGTGACACTAGCAGCAGAAGACTCAATGACATACTAAAATATGCAAGCAATAACCTCAATATGGCACCAAGTACGGGAATTTGTAAACTAATCACGTCAATTGGCAATAAAAGGTGAGACCTTTATGCAATTTATACCAATTTCTGCAATTAATTAACAAACAAGGCATGCGGGGCATTTATGATGAAATGTATGAGATAGAATTCAATACCCTGGAAAAGAATGTCGAAAACCGCCGAAAATCACGCCGAAACACGTTCGATCACCTCAAAATAAAAAACCCTACTGAGGGTTTTGCGCGAGAGTAGGTGGCAATGACGAAATTGAGAACAATGGCATGAAAGCAAGCTAGGGCGGTGGTGGCAGCATGGCTCAGGCGGCGGCAATGCTCTACAGTGGCACGGTGCACGACGGCGGAGCAAGAGCGGCGGTACTTGGGTGAGCTAGGGCACAGCAGTGCGTGCGTGGAACGGCGCGGAGCAGGATAGTGCGGGCGCGGCGAGGCGGCAGCGGCAGCTGTGAGGAGGAGCGCTGTGAGGAGGCAGGCAGGCGCACAACGACGAACGGGCGACGCATGGCGGAGGTGGTGACGACGATCGACAAAGACGCACAATTTTGGAATGGAAGGAAAAGTGCACGTGCAGTTAGGTCATAAACGAATCAATGGCCGAGATTAAAAGAAATAAAAACGGATGACCGAGATTTTACAGAAATCGCCATACACCAGACTGTCTGGTCCTCAGAATTTGTTCGGTGACTATGAAAGTCCAAACTGCCCGGTGTTTAGGGAATTCCAATTCCAGAGAGGCACCCGCTTCCTCTTCCTGTCACCGGACTGTCCGGTGATATCGCTAGAATGTCCGGTGTTTGTCCAATTCCGCAAAAGTGACTGATCCAAAAATATAGTCACTGGAATGTCCGGTGAAGGTGCCGGAATATCCGGTGACCTCAATGAATTACAGAATCAAAGAACTTCTTTCTAGACTTTAAGTGTTCTCACCAAAGAACCAATTAAACACCACACTTGTCTAGAAAGAGAACTCTCAAACACTCCTTTGCAAATAGATAACTTACGATGAGTTTAGCATTTTCGTAAATCGCAATTAAGATCGAGCGATAAAAACCAAAGCGAGAAGGAGGCTCAAAAAAAGAATGTGTGAACCCTTTTATCACGATTCACGTAAATGAATGTTAGAGACCGTTAGGCATAGGGTTCATTGGGCATGAAGCTAATTTTGGTTTGTTTACTCTTTGTAGAGTATGTGAATCCGTATAGACAATGTAGTCACTTTCTCCATAGAGTAACACGCCTCCTCCGTGGTCCCTATATACAATGCATGCAAACGAGCTAGTCTAATGTAAGAGAATTTAAAGCATGCTATGTAGATGCAAGCAAATTAAAAATATTGCATAAAAAAACCTATTCGGTGTCAAGTTTGACCCATCTCAAGCTTATTCACCATATGCCCACCAGTTTGCCTTGAGATAGCAAAACCACCTTCTTAAGCTCTTTCCCCTTGCATATGGATATCTGAAGGAGGTTAGGTACCGATCTAATTTTTTTCTTTTCTTTTATCTTTTCACACATGATGCATGATAGTGCAAACATCTAGTTCACGGAGGAGTCCTATCTACCATGCATTACAAGAAAAAAAACCTACTCTACTATGTACAAGAATAACCTCCTTGAAGAGTGGATTGGTGTTGTAGCTCGATCGACATGTGGTGGACTTTAAGAATCTTCAATTTGTTTCATAGTCCACCACCTAGGTCCCTTCACTTCTTCTTGGAACCCAAGAGAGTTTTGGCTTTCTCTCTCGGTCAACGATCACCTTAGAGACCCATATCTTTTTTATTGTCCTCTTGTCATTTGGCTGTCCGAGCGGCTTGACCTCACCTTTCCATCCTCATCCCTAGAAAGCTTGTAGTGCACATCCTCATGGAAAAGGTTAGCGTTAGGCATAATATTAGGCTCGCTCACCTTGAGACAATCCTTAGAGCGATGATCATTAAAGTAACACTTCTTACAATAGTAGTCATCCGCCAAGAGCGAGACTATCTATTCGGGAATCTCATCTTGGTTGCAAATGATGCTGATAGAGGAAGGATATGATCCTAAGCCCTTGTGATTATGGTTGTTGATGAGGTTTTTGCTTAGGATTTTCTTTTGAATTTGCTTCCTCTAGTAAGCCGCTCGAATGCATACATCACGGCCTCTCTCTCCTCCTTGAGCTTTGTATATTTCTTCAAAATAGATGGCTCAAGAGTAGTACTCTCCTTGAAGAGGGTTAGATCACAAGAAGTAGAAGCTTCATTTAAATGCTTAGAAGAGTTAAGGAGAGAGTAAAGATCAAGAGCTTCATGGGTGCGCACCAATGCATTATGCTTCTCACTTAGCTCTACGTGCTTCGCTTTGAGATCCTCATGGGAATCACGTAGAACACCATGAGAGTGCTTAAGTGCATTGAGCTCCGCCTCAAGCTCTCAAACTCGAAATACCGCCACTTCATGCTCCTTGGTCACCACCTCAATCTTCTTGGTCTTCTTAATGATAGTCTTGTTGGCCTTCTCGAGGAAGAGGACAAGATCATTGTAGCTTGGTCCATCATCTCCATTATCATAGCTCTCCTCTTCTTCCTCAAGATTATCATCCTCATCAATAAGGCCCTTACAACTTCGAGCCATCAAGCATAGCGGAGGTGGTGGTGGTTTATTGGTGGAGCTAGTCATGAAAATACCCGCGAGTTCTTCTTCACTAGAATATGAAGAGTCCGAATCATCATCAGTGAGCCACTCACCAACAATATAAGCTTTGTGCGGGGACTTCTTCTTCTCCTTGCTCTTGCTCTCCTTCTTGACAAAGAATTTCTTCTTAAATTTCCTCTTTGGTTTGCATTCTTCATCATCACTCTCACTAGAAGCTTCCTTCTTGCTCTCCTTGGCCTTAGGACACTCCTAAGCGAAGTGGCCTTTTTTGTCATAATTGAAGCACCCGAAGTTTCTCTTGGGAGATGAAGGTATTCCCTTGCGAAATAGCTTCTTCATCAAGAGCGCAAGGTTCTCATTATCACTCTCCTCATCCTCATCTTCCTTCACCTTCTTCTTCTTCTTGTTTTTGCCATTGCATAATTCTTGATCAACTTGTATGGCAAGATTCTTAGGCAATTGAGAGTCGGTGGAGCTGCCCAACATGTACCCCTCATAGGTCGTGAGCTTTCCTAGCATGATGTCAACGGCGAGAGCAGCCAAGTTAGCTTGGAAGAGACACTTGACAATGGAGTTGTGGCTTGGCGACAACATCCTCAAGAGCTTCCTCATGATCTCTACATCATTAATTTTATCCTTGAGGCCCAAGGCATTGATCGCCTCCACCACTACATGCAAGCGAGAATAAACATCATTAACTTTTTCATGAGGTTGCATGGTGATGGAATCATATTTGTCCTTAAGAATATAGTAACGCTCTTCCCTGACCTCGAAGAAGCCCTCATGGATGTTTTGCAATTGGATCCATATATAATGCGCGGTGGATGATGCATTGATTTTAGAAAAGACATTTTTAGAAATGCATCCAAACATAGCATTTTTGGCCTTAGCATTATATTTAATGAAAATGGGATCAAGTCTCTCATTTTCATTCCTAGCATTGCTAGTAACTTGTCACGTTTTCCCATCAATCGACTCTAGGTAGACTCGCATGCAAGCCTTTCAATAAGAGTAATCGTCCCCATCGAATACAGGTGGAGTCTTCATCCCATTCGGCATCTTTACTCAAGGCGGTGAAGCTCGAAAATGAGCATTTGACTCTGATTCCACTTGTAAGGATCAAGGACACCGAGAAGGGGGCTGAATCGGTAGACTTATAGCACTAATTTCGCTACGAACTAAAACTATAAGACTTGACCGCAACAGAAGCAAACCTAAACAAGTCTAGTAGGCAAAGACCCCTAACAGTGCTAATGATAAGGAAATAACATCAAACACACACTAGCACGATAGCCATAAAGAGGAATCAAAGAATAACCTATCATACTACTCAAACGGTAAGTAAATGCGGTAAGTAAAGTTAGTGAGATAAAGAGTGCTCAGTGATTTTTTTCCAAGGTCTCAGAAGGTAGGCGCCCTCCCCTAATCTTCGTTGGACCACATCCGTCAGAGTCTCGGTCCTTCCTGTCGTTCCCAGAATGATGCTCACAAGGGTACGCATCACTCTCGGAGTTAAGACATCGGCAGCCCGACTGTTGCACATAATACCAAAGCGCTAGAGCAAGCCTCTAAGACTCGGTCACTCCCTTTTGGTGTCTCTTTCGAGCTGGGGACCTGGAACCGCATACAAACTTGGAGACGTCTTCAACAATCTCCTCGGAAGCTCGATCACCGATTCCTAGCTGGTCTAAGCTGCCCACAGCAAGAGTAATAGGCAAAGATCACTCCTCTAAAGCCTTACAAACTTTAGAAGTGTATGAATGCTCCCTATTATTCTCTTACTAGCACCAAAGATCTCCAATCTTGCAATGTGTTCTCTTGGTGGTGTCCCTTGGCCTCTCACAACTTGGCTCCAGCAATTCTGATCAAGGGCACGTAGGAAAACGTCCCTCTCCATGGTTTAAATACGCTCCAAGCTCAGAAACAACCGTTGGGACGTGATGTCATAAAGCTGATTGCTTTATGCAATCACCGGACTGTTCGGTGACTGGGCCACCGGACTGTCCGTCCATTCTATAGGACACCGGACTGTCCGATGCATACTTTCACCGGACTGTCCGGTGACTTTCACTTTTGAACTCCCAGAGACACATTCTCTAGACTTTAGCTTCTGGCTCACCGGACTGTCCAGTCATTGCACCTACGGACTGTACGGTGGCTGATCCTCCTCGACTTTAGAAAGCACCTCTCTCTGGACTAGCTCCTTCAAGGTTCACCAGACTGTCAGGTGACCTCACCGGATTGTCCTGTGACTGAGTCTTCAGCTGAATCTTGAGCTTCGGTCTTTGACCTCGCTTCCTCTGCCATCTTTAGTACTTTCTGAGGATCTAAGCAGTATTCACACCCTCTAACACATGTATGATAAGAGACAAATGATCTTACCCCCTTTAATAGTACCGGTGTTCCTATGGACTCCCTAGCTATTCCTTAGCCTTGGTCCTTCGAAGCCCAGCAACTCCTCTTCTAGGGTTCATCTTTGTCATCCACAAAGGAAGCCCACCCTGTTGATGTAGAATTAGCGGGGTGGTACCTGCAACACAACCGTTACCTATGCTAGTTCATTCAATCACCAAAATTAGTTCATACTTTTTAGGGGACTTCAAAGGTCATGAAGTTTACAACCCTGGATAAATACAAATAAGTCCCTAAGATACTTCTATACCTACAAAGAAGCCCCTAATTCTTTTAAATTCCTCCAACAAGCCCCTACACCCTTCTTTTATCATCGATTCTCTGTTTTAACTCTGATTCGGCGTATCCTTCACCGTTGGAATCGTAATCTCGAGCTCCACCTAATCAAACCCTTCAAACCTCGGCCAACCTTTTAATATTGAAGTTTTCTTAATAATTTATTTTTATTGGAATTTAAATGGTTTATTTGCTTATCCTTTTATTAGTATTTATGGTCTTTTGCAAGTCCTTTATCGCGGATCATTCTTAAGCATAGCACCATACTAGTTCATTATAATATATACCTTGTCCTTTTAGCATGCATTGCTACACGTGCCACTTATATTAATAATTTAATTATAAAGATACACTAGAGTAATTAATTATTAAGGATTAGTTATCACATGAGATAATACACTATTCACCAGTTCGTCCTGATAGCTTAAAAGATAAAAGTAGAATAATAATAACAACAACAACAATAATAGTAGTAGTAGTAATAATAATAATAACAATAACAACAACAAAATAATAATAGTAATAATAATAGTAGTAGTAGTAATAGTAACAATGATGACGAAGACTTGCAGAAACCACTTGTTAGCTTTAAAATATATAAGTAAGGTTAAATATCCCAACACTATAAATGTCCTGCCTATTAGAAAATAGGTAATGACCTATAATGCATTTAATTAACCTACTGTTGTTACTATATATAAACGTGCACCTCATCCGTACATGTGTATTAGCCATCGTTACATATAGACACATACATTCACACACATAAACATAGGTCACACTTAAGTCTTATTGCCGTGCATCCGCATTCAGAGTATCTACACGTGCAAACGATCACTAAGCACCAACTAAATATATTATCACATGAACCTAATAGCCAATCACTAACTTGTCAGAAATAATATTAAGTTAAGAATAGTTGTAATATAACACTTCGATCACCTAATAAACCTTGCACTAAATAAAACCATAATCATGAAACCCTCGCAACATGCATACCTCATTCATCACCGATTTGCCTTTAGAAGTGGTTTGGTTTAATTGGAGTTTATTAGATCTTATCGCACTACTACAAAAACCCTTTTTACAGGCGGTTCTAAACCCCTTTCTGCAGGCGGTTTTCGCTTTCGCTGGTATTACTGAGCCTGTAAAAATGGTGCATTTGTACACACGTTTATATGGACCGCCTGCACTAATAGTATTAGGTGGATGTCTTCAAACTACCCCCTGCAGATATCTTAAACGATCGCCTGCACTAAAAGACTTAGTGCAAGCAGATATCTTAAATTGCCGCCGGCACGAATACCATTAGTGCAGGTGACTGCTTAAGAAAGCCGCTGCATGCAGGTGACTGCTTAAGAAAGCCGCTGCAATGTTCTTCTTAAATCTAAGCGGTCTCCAGTGTCGGCCGCCTGTAAAAACTATTTATTAGTTTTAGAAATATTTTTATACAAGATATATAATTCTTTTATAGAAAATATACAAATCAGTTTCAAAAGAGATATTGAATTCAATATTTCATCAAAGTAATCTAACGAATTATTGGAACACAAATAACTATATATTACACAACAATTATCCAAATGTCACATTACATAACATCCAACCACAATTTTGAGTACATTTATATAATCCTAAACCTAACATACAGAGACAAATGTGGGTACAAAAGCAATTCATTGTTTTACCTTTTAAAAAAATACTCTATCCTGGTGAACAATCTGTCCATGGATAAAATAGCACGTCACTTCGGATGGAGTCAACACCTGTAAGCTCCATGTATCTTCCCCAAGGCCATTCTTCATCGACATTGGATTGCTGTAAATGAAAAAATGAAAGATAATTACTATAACTATAATAACAATTAATCTAAGTATACAAAATAGATTGATAAGATAGCTTACATACTCACGGTTCACTCTATAATGTCCAGTAATCCTAAGGTACTCACAGACATAATATCCACATAGGACGGTGTCGAGAGGTTGCTTATGACACTTCAAACAAAAACAAACTAAATTAGTTAAAAATTTGGGACATTTACTGTTACATATGCAAACAAGACGTTTTTGTTACCAGAAAATCATAGCACAGAGTTAGCTTTTCCTTTCCTTGAGGATGGACCCCGCCAATTTAATGTAAAATCTATAAGCACTATATAAATGCAGAAAATGATTATGAGATGAAATAAATTATATTATAATAAGCATCTTTATACATGCAGAAAGTATGCTTACTTTTCTAAAATCTTGACGAAATCTTTGTATTGTTCTTTGGGGTAACTGAGTGAGTCAAGGACTGCCCCTTTCGCTTCCATTGGTTTTATAAGGATACAAATATAGTGATCGCTACATAAATAACGAAAGCATTAGGTAACTTTTTGAGAAAATAAGTCAAGCGCAGTGCTGAAACTTACTTAAAATTGTAAGGGGCCATCATATTCTTCTTACCATCATTCACAAGTTATACATCGCCCTTCCTGTATATGCAGCGACTTCCAACATTCTCTCCTTGATTATTTTCTGTCTCGTTTTCAAATTGCTTCTTTGTCATCTTCTTGTATTGCTCTGAATTGAGGTCAAAATTGACTTGGGAAATCCGTGTTGGATCAAGCATCCCCGTCTGTAGTTTCTTCTGCTTCTGGTCATCTAAGAATACCATACTACATATAAAGTTACTATTCATTAGTATGACATCTCGTACTAATTACTTAAAAGCACTTAATTAACATCTAGAAAGTCACTTACAAGCACCACACTGTTATAAGGTTGATATCAAGCCTCTCTTTGCGGAAAACAAGGAATAAATCTTCAAAACTAAAAAATTGAGTCCTCTCTCCACTCCAAAATGCATTTTTTGGCACATGAAAGAGGACATGAGTGAACCCCATAGCACTCGCCTGCATATACCAATCATGCAATCTCCTCAATAGAAAATGTAGCTTACTGAGTTGCACTGAGCTTAAAAATGGTTTGCCATTCACATATTCTTCAGGCACATCCACCTTACGCCATACTGGTTCATTCCTTCGAAGTTTTATATCATCCCTAGTATAGAATTCTCCATCCTCCTCCCAACTTTCAATTAGTATCTCTTCTTAAACAGAGGATGACTTTCTTTGAAAACCTTGGAGATACTTTAATGTGTCTGCCGAAGAAGTCTTTTTGTACGAGGCAATTTTTCGGTGGATGTGTGCAGGAGCTGAATAAGTTTGGCTCTTTTGGCCTCAACCTTCTTTGCCCTTGAGACGTGGCTCGGGCATTTCTGTTGGGCTCTTGTCAGAAGTTGGTAGAGTTGAAATTGTAAGACCCTCGAAGTAAGGCTGAAGCATTGTACCTTTTTGCTCTTGAGGAGAAGGCAGGAGCATTGTACATTATTGCGTTGCATCTAATGGACCCTTGGGAGAAGATGGGGGTACATCAAATGTATCCTTTGGAGAAAGTTGTTTGTTGGTTGCATCTTCTTCACCCTTGGTAGTTGGCTCTGTCGACAAATATGTTGGGCTACTTAGACGTGGTTGGGATGTAGGTGGCCCATCACACAAAACAATATCACGTCTATGCCAAAGTATAAATTCATTTACTACTTCTCCAAGCAATGAGATTCCCTCAGGCGTACTATGGTCGAGTTCGTAATCAAGATAGTTCTTGTTGATGACTTTGTAACTTGTACCATCATGTAGTCCATCGAGATGGGATTAGAGTGGAAGGTATGCCCTGGAATTTCAAGACCAGTGGCAACCTCATTTGTCTTATTTCTCATCCTTCCAATCGAGACATTCAGGCGACAAGGCGTGTTATCAACAATATCATCAACATGATATCTCTGTCTTGGCGTAGAGGCTATACTACTTAGGTTACAACCTGGTGTGAGCCTAATAGCCGGGTTCTCAGTTGACGCAGTCCATAGTAATCTCGTAGCTTGTTGTTCTGCTAGAAACTTTTGATGCTCTTGAAACAACTTTGCGAAATTTTCTTTTAAGGAGGCCTTGACCTCCGCCTTAATTGTCTCTTCAAGAGTCTTCTTATACCTATCACGTTTTTTGTAGCTCGATGCATCGTGTGGAAACCCCTCTTTCCAAGTCATCCGTGAAGAGATGGCTCGTACACATCCAGGGTGTTCTGGGTTGCTTAGTGCAACAGTAAGTTGGTCCTTCTCCCTATCAGGCTTGAACTTTTCAGGCTTTTGTTCTGCAGCAATCTCCACAGTTTTCTTGCCCACTTCTTCCACTTGCGCGCATTTGTATATCATTTGTCCTTCTTCGGTTGTATCTGATCGAGCATACACCTAGTTCCTAGTACGATCATCACAACCTTTTAGCAGGTCAGGTCTCCCTGCCTAGGCAGCTTCCTCCCTTCTCTTTTCCCATTCAATCATTTTGCATTCAATCATTTTGCCTCGGGTGTGGTCTTCTGCCGAACAAATTCAAACCACTAAGCTTCCGTTGTCTTCAGAAAAAATTTTGGAACCAAATTTTTCTTAACAAACTTGGCATTTAACTCAGCCTTCCACCGCGAAACATCTTCGCTATAGAGGTTAATGTACTCTTCTTTGCAAGATCTTCTGTGCCTTCTAGAAACTTAATCTTTGATTTTAGCTTGATTCACAAAATGTTCTTAGTCTCCTCATCAAGCAGCATCTAGTCCGTAACTATAATCGAAACATTGTCCCTAACTATAAAGCTACAGGCCTAACTATACTTCCGACATGCATCCTGAGGACCAAGGGGGCCTCTCGTTGCACTAACTCGTGCTATGTAAAAAATACTCTCCTGCATCTTATTCTTCCTCCGCTCCCCTTTTTTACGCTTAAGTCCACTCCCTAAGGCACCAGTTGATAGTGGGATAGAGGGGCCTTCCTTGCGTTGTTCCTCAGGATGGATAGGTGTTTGACGAGCAGGAACCTATGATGAAAATTTGACAACGTTAATAGTTAGGGGTAAGATACGTAAAAAAAAGTTAAGATTATTTTCAACTACTAGCCCTGTACCTCTTCATTTGGATTATAATCCGGGTCAAGACTCTGTGACCGTCTTCGAGTCCTACTCAGAACTGGTGAAGGATCACTGGAACTACTATAGGAGCTCTCATTGCTGCTTGCAGTGTCCTTGTTGCCTTCAGAGTTGTCTGACTCCCACGCAAGCATCGGATCACCTTCATTTGCTGCAGTATTAGCTTGTGCGATCATCCTTTTTTCCATTGGACTGCTCAAGTACCACATTGTGAGTTTCCCATTCAAGCATTTGATTTAGATGATGACAACCTAATTCTATTGTAATCTACTACTGTGGTTACATGAAAACACGCAAACCATATTAGCTACACCTCTCAACCCTTACTATCAAACCATCCATATTAGCAAGTAATGGATGATTACTTGAAAACACGCAAACCATCATTTTACATAACTTAACCAAAGGAAAGCAAATGTCAGGCGATATAAATAGGATAAACAAGCTCTCATAAACACTATTTTTCAACAGTTGTAATCAGAATAGTGTATATAACCATAGTGACTGGTTGAAATCATCGAGCTATCAGAGCCATCAGATCCATACAACACTAAAGAATGAAAAAAAAGCAGGATTCACTTGTAAAACTATCTAAGGCAGTATGTAGCTCTCATATTCAACTTTACTTCAAACTGGTTGGTTGTTATTACCACCCCCACTATCAAGTATGGTAGCTGGTAGCACATGCGCTAAAGTTTACAGCTGGGATGATGTAATCAACTTGGAAGTCTCACATGTAATTATACCATCTGGCTTTCACCCAAAGATTTCACACGAACCATAATAACTACAAAAACAATCAAGATGAAGTGATAATACAAGTTAATCAGTTCATCTTTCTCCAGAGATAAGAGAACACTTGTATTTCAAATAAAATGTCTAAACGCATGTCCAGAGGTGGAACTGAGGTGGGCCGGCAGGGGCCATGCCCCCCCCCCCTATATTTTGAAATTTCACATAAGAACTCTTAGTTTGTCCCCCTCTAATATATTTCTCCTACTAATAATATAAGACGCATCATAAGAATATAGAGTTTTTAATTGAACTTTAATGATAAAAAATTTGGTCACTAAATATTAATAAATAGTGTTCAAGATTTTGTTTTTTATTTAGACATATATTTTTAGTGACCAATGAGTATGACCATTATTTGCTAAATTAAGTATTTAGTTACTAAGGGTTCCGTAACTGCTATATAATTTTAGTGGTGATCAATATATACACTTGTTGATCATTATATACATATAGTGACAAGTTTTCTGTTACCAATATATGACTAAGGTTTTTCTTGAGAAAATCTCTATAGTGAGTAACATCAGACATGTAAAGACCAATTAATATTTTTCTTGTACTGATGAAGGGGGATTTAGTTCATTTTGAAAGTTTTAGGCCCATTCATCAATCCAAAAATGATCTATCTCTAGCTAACGTGGGCTTCACGGTGCAAGCTTTGTCAAGTGGCGACGCCGATGGCATAGAGAAGACGAGAGACATGATCTCGCTAAACTTTATCGCTTTGCCTAGTCGTGAACCGTAATAGGTAACACGCTGACGTCACATTGTTGCTATAGAAAATTGCAACGGCATACATGAAATGAACAGCCTAAGCTTAGGGTCATCCCCGCTGAGATGGAGCAAGCTATGATGGAATGGATTGATCGGTCCCCCCTAAATTTTATGTCGAGTTCCGCCACTGTGCATGTCAATGGTGAATGCTTGATCAACTATGTGACAAGCACCTCTTTTTAGTTTTTTTTGGGGGGGGGGGTTATACGTAGGCAACGCACTTTCATACACTATATTCCTATGTGTACACACTACCCACGCTGATCATGGGTTCATACTACGCGCATGTGCCCATTATCTTTGGCACTCTGTTGACACTCAAAATTTGCATCCAGGGAAGATTGGAAATTCAAGTTTGATAGGCCGAATATAGTAGATGTCTAAATTTTGGTCGGTAATAGTTATTTCACAAGAATTGTTTTTCAAAATGTTTTTCGGGACGTAGAAGATATTTTTGAAGAGTTTGGCTAAATTCTACTAAAGAAGGAAAGAAGTGCTTAAATAGACATGAAGATGAAGCCAAATCCGGCGTTGACACCAAAAAATTAGGGCCATCGCAGTGTCCGGCAAGCCCTCTCGGGTTGAGCCACTTCGCCCACCGGAGTATCCGATATAGTACCGGAGTGTCCGGTGAGCCCTCTCGGGTTGAGGCACTTCGCCCACTGGAGTGTCCGGCATAGTACCGGAGTGTCCGGTGAGCCCTCTCGGGTTGGGGCACTTAGCCCACCGGAGTGTCCGGCAGGACGCCGGACTGTCAGATGAGCCGTCTTGAGTTCCCGGATTTACACGACGGACACTACGGCATTCTACCAGAGACTCCGGTCACCGGAGTATCCAGCACTTTACCAGACACTCCGGTGGTGTCAATTTTAAAAAGTTTTCAGCAGATTGATTCTAATTTCTTTCAAAACTTGAGGGATCCGTTGCCCTGCGGGATAAGACCATCCCACCTTTATAAAACAGAGGCCCATGGCTGGTTGAGGATCATCCCAATCGCTCAAACCATTTGCCTTACATTTTTCGTTCTTCTTCAACCCTAATCCCCTTACTCGACCTCTCGTGCTGTTCTTTCTTCGTCCTAGCGACGACCGAAGACGATCCGGCTGGACTGACCGAGCCCGGATCATCCCTAAGACGATCCTCCTCCGACGGGATCTCTCCTGAGGTGAGATTGTCTAGGTGCTGCCCAAACCCGACATTGAAAAAACGTCAACGTTCCCGCATACGGACGTGCGAGCGGTGCGTTGGCCCAGACCCGATTTCGATGTCAACACACTTTTTCGCAACTCCGCTGGGGAACGAGTGATTTCGGTTGCATAAACCAAATCGTCGTTTTCCACCATGAACTCTGAGGTCTCCACGACGAACATCGTCATGCCGTCTTTAGAGGAGTTGTCCGAGGAGGCGCGCAAGGCGCATTCTTGGAACACCGGAAGGCCTCCGAGGAGACGCATAAGGCGCGCGAGAAGCGAGAGCTGTAGAGTACTTGTCGTGTTTCAAGGACCCTCAAAACGCGATCTCTCAAGTGAAGGAGCCCGTTCTTCCGATCGTCGTCGATGACGCAGCCACAAGTGCTGCCAATGTGAGAACATCTTCGCACCCTCCCATTACTTTTGAAGACCTTTCATATTACTTTACCGATTTGAAAAAGGTCTTGAATAACAATATGCAATACATGATCTAAGAAAACTTGTCTAAGTCATCTAAAAATGCTAGTATTACATCGTCTTCTCATATTGCGCATGTAGATCCTCCTACTAGTACATCGGCGTCCACTACATCTAGTGTAGAACAACCTCCATATGGCAGGCCGTTGAACTCGTTTAGTGGACAAACTAGTTTTTCATCTCATGTGCAAACTAATGCTTTGGTAGTGTCTCTCACTAGTTTAGAGCCAATCACTAGCATCCCCAATCCGGCCACGAGCCGATTGAATGAGTTGGCTAATTTTGTTCCTCCTACTGTACCGTCGCTTATAGCACACCACCTATCCCACCAAGTGGTACGGGCATCTCACATGGCCCCATACCTAATAAATTATTTAGCGCCATAAAAACGAGCACACATCCCTCACCATCGAGCACATCCACTAGGCCATCCATTGCCAACATAAAGGAGTGCATGGCTCGCATTAAGGAGGATTTAAACAAATAATTTCTTGAGATGCTAGGGGTAGACCTCAAGGGAAGAGACCGAATTTATAAAAAACCGTACACCACATATTTTGACTCGGTCCCTTATCCTATCGGGTAGCGTGTGCCCGACTTCGTTAAATTCAATGGCGAAGATAGTAAGACCACATGGGAGCACGTTAGCCAGTACATCACGCAGCTAGGAGAAGCAGGTTCTAGTGAGGCATCGGAAGTACGATTGTTTTCTTTATCATTAACCAAAACCGCTTTTTCATGTTTTTCATCATTGTCCCCGAGTTCCATCTATACGTGCGAGTCTTTAAAGAGCAAATTTCACGACCACTTTTACTCCGGGGACAACGAATTGAAGTTGTCACATTTGACATCGGTTAGGCAAGGAAAAGATGAACCCGTCATTGATTATCTTCGGTGGTTTAGAGATATTAAGAACCGATGTTTTAATTTAAAAATTTCTGAAAAAGATCTAGCCGACCAAGCTTTTAATGGTTTACGATCGCACCTTAGAGAGAAGTTGGAGGGGCACAACTTTCTTACACAAACTGACCTCCAACAAAGAGCTTCGGCTCAAGAAAGCCGAAGCAAAGAAATAAAGCATGATATAAGACCCGCCACAATGTGCACGAGTCGGATAGCTCCGATGATGATTCTAATGACATTTTGGCTGCTGAGTTCGTTTGGCCATCTAAGACCAAATCATTTGCTTGTGATTTGCTCAAACCGGTTTATAAGAATCGAAAAGACGATATGAAATACATCTTTGATGTAGCTAAATGCGAGAAAATATTTGATGAGTTACATAAAGGCGGATACATTAAGATTGCATACACTTTGCCTCCGACGGAAGAGATTAAGCGTAGGGCATATTGTAAATGGCATAACTCTTATTCTCGTGCTACTAATGATTGCAATATTTTTCGTCGACAGAACCAATCGGCCCTTAATGAGGGACGATTGAGTCCTAAAGAGATGCAGATCAACAAGCACCCCTTCTCCATCAACACTCTAGAGCTCAACCCTAAGGTGTTGATTCGGTCTCATCAAGCCGATACAACCAAGGGAAAGAATATGATCATCGGAGAAAAGATGCCTATTTCTCCGAGTGAGAAAGGTGTCTCTAGGAAGGTGGTGTTCGAAAAGTCCCCCGATGGTCAAGAGTCTCTCAAAGTCATCATCCAAGGCTCGAGACCCAGGGGGCAAGCTCCACAGCCAAGATGATAAAGCCGAAGAATCCGGATGTAGGCAAGTGGAAGATAAACCAAGGCAAAGCCACGAATCGGAAGATGGGGCCCAAAAGTGCATTCGACCGTCTCATGGCTAAGTACAAGAACCAAAAAGCCAATTTGAATAATCGGTCTATGAAGCGACCAAAGTCACCATTGAGGGGAGGCAGCCCACCTAGGAAGGAGATGAGGCAAACCGCGGATGTTCGTGAGCCTCCTCCTCTTCCTCCACATGGATTCCATACATGGGGCCATGGATGCTGGTGCCACCGATGCCTGTTCCACCGATGCCACACCCGCCATTTCATCCAGGGTGGAACGGACCGAAGGAAGATGTCTTCACAAAGCTCTCCGGCCCTGTCTCGGATCGGACAAAGTCTCGACCAATTAAGGTTCAAAGAGGGAGCTCCACCACCTCGCCTAAGCAGGAGTGGCGCCCGAAGCAAGATAATGAACCTACCTCTTCCACTTTTGTTCATCAAGAGAACGCATTCGGAGGTGTCGTGAAAATCGGCACAACCGATGTTAAAATCGGGTGAGTCATCACGGGACCGATCACATTGGATGATTCGGTCGAAAAGGCTTCCCATGATCATGAAGCTAGCAGCAGCAAAAGCTCCTCCAAATACATGCAACCGAGGTGGTGTCCGCTGGCTTGACCCACACTCAAAAGAGAAAGCTTCAAAGGTTGCGCCTTTCGGAAGATTCGGGAGGAGGAGGCAAAGAAGAGAGATGATGTCTTCAATGAGATCAAGCCGATGGTCCCTTAAGATAAGCAATGGAGAGCTAAGGAGCTAAAGGCTCCCACTCCGCCGGTGATAGAGGAAGCGGTGGCTACTCCGAAACCACTGGGTTTGGTCGACGCCATGTTGGAAGAAGACTCTACGGCACCTTCACCCACGGGAGATGTCAATATGTCCGATTTCGATTACGACGACCTCTTGGACTTCGAGCCTACACCGCCTCGAAAAGGTATAGAAATTAACACCATTTGCTTGTCTCTTTCCGATTATTCTATAGAAGAGGTAGAAGAACATGAGACTTCTATGGCCAATGAGTTGTAACCAACCATCATTGAGCTACTAATAATTTTGGCACTCGGGGCGCAAAAGCCGCTAAGTGAAATATAAGCAAGAAGATGCTACAATAGAAATATTTGTCATGCATTTCAAGCGTGCGGTAAAGCGCTTAGTTCCATTTGGCCAAGACTTATAAGATAACATTGCCAATGGACCTTTTGTTCATCACTCTAGAATAATTTTGAGTCCAAAGATGGTATGTAAACTTTACCAAAAAACAGAGAGGCATGTGTTGACACTCAAAATTTGCCTCCCGGGAAGATTGGAAATTCATGTTTGATAGGCGGAATATAGTAGGAGATGTCTAAATTTCGGCCGATAATAGTTATTTCGCAAGAATTGTTTTCCAACATATTTTTAGGGACATGGAAGATATTTTTGAAGAGTTTGGCTAAATTCTACTAAAGAAGGAAAGAAGTGCTTAAATAGATATGAAGATGAAGCCAAATCTAGCATTGACACCTAAAAATCAGGGCCACCGAAGTGTCCGACAAGCCCTCTAGGGTTGGGGCACTTCGCCCACCGGAGTATCTGGTATAGTACCGGAGTGTCCGGTGAGCCCTCTCAGGTTGGGGCCCTTCGCCCACCGGAGTGTCCGACATAGTACTGGAGTGTCCGGTGAACCCTCTCGGGTTGGGGCACTTAGCCCACCGAAGTGTCCGGCAGGATGCCGGACTATCCGATGAGCCCTTTTGGGTTCTCGGATTTACACGATGGATACTCCGGCATTCTGCCGGAGACTCCGATCACCGGAGTATTCGACAATTTACCGGACACTCCAGTGGTGTCGATTTTGAAAAGTTTTCAGCAGATTGATTCCAATTTCTTTTCAAACTTGAGGGATCCATTGCCCTGTGGGATAAGACCATCCCACCTCTATAAAACAGAGACCCATGGCAGGTTGGGGATCATCCCAATCGATCAAACTATTTGCCTTACATTTTTCGTTCTTCTTCAAACCCTTGTGCTCTTCTTCCTTCGTCCTAGTGCCGACCGAAGGCGATCCGATTGGCCTGACCGAGCCCGGATCATCTCTAATACAATCCTCCTCCGACGAGGTCCCTCTCGAGGCGGGATTGTCTAGGTGCTGCCCAAACTCGACGTTGAATAAACGTCGACGTTCTTGCACACAGACTTGTGAGCGGTGTGTTGGTCCGGACCCGATTATGGCGTCAACACACTTTTTGGTGACTCTGCTGGGAAACGAGTGATTCCGGTTGCACAAACCGAATCGTCGTTTTCCACGATGAACTCCGAGGTCTCTACGACGAACATCGTCATGTCATCTTTGGAGGAGTTGCCCAAGGAGGCGCGCAAGACGTTCTTGAACGCCGGAAAGCCTCCGAGGAGGCGCGCAAGGCGCGCGAGGAGAGAGAGCTGCAGGAGTACTTGGCGTGTTTCAAGAAGGACCGTCAAGGCGCGATCTCTCAAGTGAAGTAGCCCGTCCTTCCGACCGTCGTCGACGACGCAGCCAAGGGTGCTGCCAATGTGAGAACATCTTCGCACCCTCCCCTTACTTTTGAAGACCTTTCATATTACATTACCGATTTGAAAAAGTCTTGAATAACAATATGCAATACATGATCTAAGAAAACTTGTCTAAGTCATCTAAAAGTGCTAGTATTGCATCGTCTTCTCATATTGCGCATTTTAGATCCTCTTACTAGTACATCAGCGCCCACTACATCTTGTGTAGAACAACCTCCATATGGCATGACGTTGAACTCGTTTAGTGGACAAACTAGTTTTTCATCTCATGTGCAAACTAATGCTTTGGTAGTGTCTCCCGCTAGTGTAGAGTCAATCACTAGGATCTCCAATCCGGCCACGAGCCGATTAAATGAGTTGGCTAATTTTGTTTCTCCTTACCGTATCATCGTTTATAGCACACCACCTATCCCACCAAGCATTACAGGCATCTCACATTGCCCCATACCTAATGAATTATTTAGCGTCATGAAAACGAGCACACATCCCTCACCATCGGGCACATCCACTAGGCCACCCATTGCCAACATAGAGGAGTGCATGGCTCGCATTAAAGGGGATTTAAACAAACAATTTTGTGAGACGCTAGGGGTAGACCTCAAGGGAAGAGATAGAATTTATCAAAAACCGTACCCCACATATTTTGACTCGGTCCCCTATCCTAGCGGGTGGCACGTGCCCGACTTCGTCAAATTCAATGGCGAAGAAAGTAAGACCACGTGAGAGCACATTAGCCACTACATCGCGCTGCTAGGAGAAGCGGGTTCTAGTGAGGCATTGCAAGTAAGATTGTTTTCTTTATCATTAACCGGAACCGCTTTTTTATAGTTTTCATCATTGTCCTCGAGTTCCATCTATACATGAGAGTCTTTAGAGAGTAAATTTCAAGACCACTTTTACTCCAGAGACAACGAATTGAAGTTTCCCACTGTATGGTGTCGGAGCAACATCTTGTTCAATGGTGTTGTCAAAATATTTCTGCATCTTGCAGTATTTGTGATGTTTTGTTAAGAACCTTCGATGCCTCATGAACACTAACTTTCTAGATGATGGAAGGTATACAGATGCTGTTCTATCCACACATACTACAAATCCTTGCTTCCCTTCTGTTTGTCCAGATATCGTAAAGAGGCCTGAGTAATCATGGATGGTAACAAATATAATTGCTCGTAAAGTGAAATGCTCTCGTCGAAACTCATCCCAGATTCAAACACCTTCATTCCATAGCTTTATGATATCCTCCATCAAAGGTTCTAGGAACACATCAAAATCGATGCCAGTTTATTTTGAACCTTGGATAAGAATGGACAGCATGAGGTACTTTCGTTTGTGACACAACTAGGTTGAAAGGTTGTACATCATTAGAATAACTGGTCAAGTATTGTGCACGGTCCTGTTTTCACCAATTGAATTCATGCCGTCCGTACTCAATTCAAACTTTATATTTTGATTCTCCTTAGCAAACTGTGGACAAAGAAGATCAAAATTCTTCCACTGAGTTGCATCAGCAAGGTGCCGAAGCTTTCTCGGGTTCATCCTACACTTCTCAGCATGCCAACGCATGAGTTCAGCATCCCTAGGATTTGAGAACTGACGCTTTAAGCGATCAATCACTAGAAGGTACATCACCAAAAAAGGAATCTTCTTCTTTCCACTCAACTCGTTGGAACTACTGTCATCATCAATCTCAGGATCGATATTCTTCTTCTATGCTCTTTTCTTCAAATTAATTGCTAGGGTATACATGGTTGTAACACTTTTTATATCGACTGATACCACAAATCGAACATTCTTCTATAAATTCATACTCTTGGCGATACAACACACAATTATTTGGACATGCGTGTATTTGCTTCACACCCAGGGATAACGGACATATAAGTTTCTTAGCTCTATAAGTGGTGGTTGGCATCTTTGTTAGGCTTGAAAGTATTTTTGCTAGCAGACTCAAAAGCTCTGTGAAGCTACTATCAGACCATCCATTACTGGCTTTCAACTTTAGAAGTTCAAGCACAGCACGCAACATCGTGAACTCTTTATCACATCCATTTGATTCCTCATACAAAAGGTCATTCGTTGCCTTCTCCAAAACTTCCATATCAGCTAGACCTCTCTCAACCCCTATAGATGTTAGCACTTGTGGTTCAACGTGATGCAGCATCTCTTCAAAGTCAAATGGAATATTCTCTTCATCATCATCATCATGATTGTCAATATCAAGATCCATACTAGGATGATTGGTTCTGCCTCCAAATACCACAACATCTGAACAATCCACTTGAGACATATCTTTTTCTCCATGTGTTGTCCATATGGTGTAGTTCTTCACAAAACCTCTCATGATCAAGTGTGACTGGATCACTAAAGTATTTGGCCAGGCAATGTCACTGGCGCAATCAATACATATATAAAATATCTCATATCTCATCTCTCTTTTCTCTCTTAGCATGATTCTTGGCGGCTTCGACAAATAAAAAAATATTTTGAAGAAACTAAAGAGAAGGTCTTGGTGCATTGTACATCCATACTCGATCCATTCTTTATTTCAAACTACGCATAAATGTTATAGATTTAAATAAATAGAATACGAATTACATATTGTACAACATGAATGGAAACGTAGAAGGTTAAGAATTCTCAAAATATTATAAATTTTAGCCAATATAAATCTTCTAAAATGGAAAAGCCTTGAAGAACCCTAGATAATAAGGAATCTAAGAATTAGGGCACCAATCACACTTAATCTTGAAATAAATCGGAGGAGGAGCAAAAGATTACCTTAGAGAACGAGATTCCAAAAATTTTAGCCAATATAAATCTACTAAAATGGAAAAACATTGAGAAACCCTAGATAATGAGTAATCAAGGAATTAGGACACAAATCACACTTTATTTTGAAATAAATCGGAGGAGGAGCACAAGATTACCCTAAAGAATAAGATTTCGAAAAAGATTCACGAAGAAAACCTCCCCCCACCCGTGATCGGTTTTCGCCTCACCGCCACACGTGCGCTCTAGTCCAGCCGCGTCACGCGACGAACAGGACAGCCGGCGGCCTCTATTTATACTTGTGATGTTTGTGCAGGCAGACCTCATAACGGCACCGATTGTGTAAAAGGAGAAGCGGTTCTCTTAGGCGACCGCTGGCACAAATGCCATTTCCGCAGGCAGATGGTTAAGAGATCCGCTGGCACAAATGTGATTACTGCAGACAGTTGTCGTAAGCCCCCGCCTGCACTAATATGTGCCTTTGTGCAGGCGGTTCCTTAAGACAACTGCCTGCAGTGAGGGCATTAGTGCCAGCGGCTCTCATTGCGGGACCCACTTTTTTATTAGTGCAGGCGGCTGATAGTTATCAGCCGCCTGCACTTTCAGAGGGGGGTGTCGGGATAAACCCTTTTTGTAGTAGTGTCGATTCTTCTCGCATTCTATTTTTGTTTGCGGTAGTTTTATTTTTGCGTATTTTAACGTGTAGCAAACATTGAGTTTGAAGAAGATCTGGAAGACTCGTTGTGCAAGGAGAAGACCGAAGACTCGGACGTCAAGTCAAAGCTTCAAGGTTCGAACCTCGAAGACTAAGGATTTGCAAGCAAACTCTAACTCTTTGACCATGTTTATCTCATGTTTTGTTATGCTCCTATATGGTCATATTGTTTGCATCTGCTTATTTTACTACTTTAAAACATTGAGTAGATAATGTCCTAATTGTGACTACTAAAAGTGCTTATGGCAAATCTAATTCAACTAAGTACTTTAATTCCTTTCATGTCCTGTTTAAAACACTTGTCCTTATTATCCCTAGGTTACCATCATTAAGTAATTAATGAATGGTTTAATCTCTTGTAACTAGAAGGCTTAGGAACCTTTTATCGCGATGCTCTGCATCGCCACACCCTCTTATACATATACATATACCCCTTTTTACAAATGACTTAAAGGTGATTTTGGTGTATGTAAAGTAAACTTGGGATGGGTGTTAGAGCAACCGGTGTTAGGTGAGGTGGTGGTGATTTCATTGGTTGTGAGTGAGGCTTGTCCATGTGATATTAAGCTATGTGCTCCAGTAACGTTCTCCCTTGTGAACGTAGTATAAAGACCGGTTCATTGGACCCCGAGTTGGCGATTTTTTGTAGAGCCATAGAACCCGTCATGGGCGGGACTTGTCCTACTTCTTGGTGTTGCCACATCGAGCCCCTAGGCGGTCGTAAGACACAAAATACCAGGAGAAGGTCGTGAGAGTATGATTCACGTCCCGGCTAAATGCATCTCCCGCGTCATCAGTGAATATGTTTCACTGCTGATACAGCCCTTGTGGGTAATCTTAGTGGCTCCAGGTAAAAGGACATGAGAGTATGATTCACAATCCGACTTTGAGAATGTATATATCACATCTCATGGTTCCACTGATGATATAGCCTTGGGACATTTCGAGGGCGTCTTTGTGGTGATACTCGGAGAAGGCACGACGAGCGTCATATCACTCCCCCGATCAAGAGTGAATGGCCTGTGGGGAAATGTGTACATCCTCTACAGAGCGTATGAATCTTTTTAGAAAGTCTGTTATGACACACATTTTGCTTGGACTCCTATCGATTAGTGTTACTTGGTTTTCCAATGTGTGAGTGTTTTGGAGATGAGATGGCTTTGTGCCAGGGCTGTTATGACTTTGTGTCGGAAGGCCTCCTTAAAAATTTTGGAAACTAGTGAGATTGAAGTAATTTTCTCCCAGTTCAACCAACTAAAATATGACATATAGATACAAGTTAACTTTCCTTTGATCGCAAATCTTTTATAGATAAACCTGCATAAAACTAGCTTTTTCCAAAGAAACCCAGAAAGTCATTCCATTATTCAGCCTCCATGCATGTATATGCCCTTGAGGAGAAGCTGTGAAGTCGTTGGTGACGTTTAGATGTTTCGTCTGCGCTCGAGTTTGCCTGTGTAGTTGTTTGCAGAGTTCCTGTGGAGTTCTTCTGCCTTGCTGGTGTTTGAGAAAGCTTCGTCCTCCTCTTGCAGATTGTAACTTAGACTTCTTGACTGTAAGTTTCTATTTTTGAATAATTTCCTTTATATTTGACTTGTATGTGCAATGAACATTCTGATAGCGTGCGTATCAACTACCGATCCAGAGATTGGTACGGTAAACACGAGTACTTCAGAAATGAGGTATAACATTCGTCTCTACGAATAGTTCTTGTAGCAGTGATGGTCCAGGCAAAACATATGCCAAACTGAAATGAAGCACAAGATACAATAAGAAACGAATCAGAATTACCGCTTTCAGGTTTGATTACAAAGGTATCAGTCCCTTACTAATTCATGACTCAAAGCAACCCATGTGCTAACCTAGCGTGTCTGCTTTGTGAAAGCTCCATGTATTTATATAACGTAGCCATGGAAGAGCAGCAGACCTTAGTTCCAAACCAACACAGCTAGCGCGGGTGGAGGAAGAGAGAATCATATATATAGAAGGTGCCATGGCGGAGGCGATCATCGGGCCACTTTTGGGGAGGCTGCAGGAGATCGCCGTCGGCGAGGCCCGGGCACTGGTGGCTGTGAACGACGACATCCAGAGGCTCCGGGACAAGCTCATGTGGCTGCAGGCTTTTCTCCGCGTGGCTGATACCAGACGCCGCGCCCTCTCCGACGAGATCACCAAGGTGCGGCTGTACCAGACGCGGGACGCTGTCTTTGACGCCGAGGACGCCCTTGATCATTACCATCTCCAGGTGCGCAAGTCCAGGTATGTGCCTTAATTTTCTTTGCGCATTGCCTGGTTAAACACCTTTATATATATTGGAATAGGTTCTGTCATGAAAGTTCGGCAGCTTTGTGGTAATGTGTCAATGGTTGATTTTATTTAAAAGTTGTTTGTATAAGGTGAATATTTTATATAAAATGGTCTTCATTGATTGATTGAGCTTTCAATAAATAAAATTTGTATTAAATGCAGCAACAGTCAGTGCAATTTCCAGCAAAAGAAAGCAAACGTCATCCAAACCTAATTCTGGCTTCCTATTCGATACATTGTTCAGCTTCTTAAAGCATCCATAAGGAGATTATTTGATACTTATGTTTGATGGGACAGACTAAATCAGAAACGTTACTATAAGAATCTAGAACCATAACAGCTGTCGGAGTCAGCTAGGCCGGGTTGCTCTTGCTCGTGAGGGAGAGCGCGGATGTGTAAACTAATTGCATGACCACAGCACTATGTGTTGCATTTGAGGCTAATTATTTTTTTAACGGAAAAGGATAATTATTCTTTCATTCGTGTAAGGCATGTTGTCATGAATTATGATATTGAGACACTGAGTTCAAGTTAATCGTAATTAAATTTGACTTAAAACAGCATCCTAGCTAAGTACTCCCTCCATTTCAAAATATGTGTCTTTAAATATTTACCTTTGACCATTCATCTTATTCAAAAAATTTATGAATATATTATTTATTTTATTGTAAAATGATTTATTATTTGAAATACTTTAAAATTGACTTGTTTGTTTTTATATTTTTATAACTTTTTAAATAAGATGAATAGTCAAGTTGATTTTAAAAAGTAAGAAACTTGTGCAAGAGTAGTTTTGACTTGACCCATAAACGACATGCACATGTGGAAGTAACTCTAGATGACATGCTTCGGTGGGTGAATGTAAGCATATGATCGTCCTTGTTGTTTCAAACACATCACCTCTCGGCTAACCCAGAATATGATCCTTGTTATTTCGATCATCACATCATCTCTAGGCTAACCCTTTCAAACAAAGTAAGGATGAAAGTGTAAACCGAGGTGTCATCTGTGCATACACGTGTCCATTAGGATGAGTGGGACTAGCACTGGCATTTTTTATGTGTTCAGAATAAAGTCAGTTAATTATGTAAGTGCACATAACACTGTTGTAGCATTTCATCTAGGAGTATTTCAGGGGACCATATTTTCTCAAAGAAGCTTGCCATAAAAACTTACTATTAACAATGGTACATTTAATGATAATTTGCTAGCAAGCTATACTACAGTGGTGGTAAGACCATTCAATTTATACGGTAATAAATACATAGAAATTTTTCAGCACTATGGATAAGTAAGTGATACCAATAGCTAATCGACAGAGCAATGAGTGGACTCCATGATTCCTATGAGAACCATCCTATTGTTCTCAAATCGAGTGTTAAATATAAACTTACTGTTATTCAGGATAAAAAAATTAAAGCAAACTCATCACCATATAATTAGGAGACTGGGGATTCTACTTAACAACCGTGATGGGATCTATTACACTACCAGTCATGAATATTCGTGATGGTTCGGCATTTTCATGAGAGGTAGCTGAAAAACATCAAGGAAGCTTACATTTTCTCGGTGGTGTCTTCAAACTGCCAGGAGAATACTATTTTCCTTGAAAACACCACCCACCAAAAAATGAATTTTTCTTGACAGGTTTGAGTTTGACACCTGGGAAAATAGTATTCTCCTAGCAGTTTGAAGAACATCCTTGGTAGTTTTCAGCTACCTCTCATGGAAATGGCGAACCATCACGCATATTCTTGATTCTGGTAGTGTATATATAATAGATCATTGGGCATTACATGAAAATGTCAAACCATCACGCATAGTTTTAAAGATTTGTCACTACTAGACAGTAAACATAATTTAAACATAGGGCATTACATAAAGGTACTCCTTACTTAAATGCTCATAGGATTTGTGTTTGTTTGTTTTTGTATCATGCAAAATGTTTTTAGCATATATTGACAAAAAATGTTTTTTTATGGTATGAACAAGATTTAAAACTAATTTATATTTATAACTTGTATGTGAGCTAATTAATGAGCTTGCTAACATGACCAATAAGTTTTGCAAATGATAATGTACATGTTAATTCATCAATGTTAAATAATTGAAATTATGAATAATATTTCATGATTATTAGTTGGACTATTATTCTATTTTTTATATTTATATGGCCTATATTATTCTATGTTTCAAATAAATATTTAGATAATTACTAGTAAATTTTTCTTGCTCACATAATTAATCTGAAGGTATCCAAGGTGGGCTCGTCCTACTATGAGATTGCTCGCAACATTTACAACACAAGTACATATGAGACATAGCCTGTCTAGAAAAATCAAAGCCATCAACAGAAGGCTAGATGACATAATTGAAAACAAAGATAAATACAAAATGGATGATATGTATGAGAAGACAGATTCTTCATGGAAACCTTCTACTTCACCAACATATGCTCATAGAAAGTTGTAAGTAGCCAAAATTACCTATACATTGATTACATTTTATAACAAAAAGATTGCACCGTTGAGAACTGTTTGCACTCATATTGATACTATTTGCTCCATTCTAAAACCCTTTTTCCTTCATCATATTTATGAAAATATTGAAAAGTCCAATTCTAAATATCAACTTCCAATGAAAATAGCCTTTTTTTAATGCAAGAAATGTTTACTAAATCTCTTTTGTATCATCTTGGGCTAGAAAAAGTATCGCACATGGTTGGTGTGGAAACTATATAATTTATAGTTTGAAATTATTTATTACAAACGGATGGACTATACATTAACATTTATGTGACTGTCAAATTAGTCATCCATATCTCCACACAAAAAAATTAATCATCCATATTACTAGTAATAATGAAGAATTTTGAATTGCAGGGATGATGTCCATGAGTTAAATATAGTGATATATGTGGAAGAGCAGAAAAAACTTGAGGAATGCTTAATTAATCTTAATGAAAGCCAACACCATTCAGTCGTGATATCTGTATTTGGAGAAAGTGGTATTGGCAAGACAACTCTTGTGAGAGACCTGTATACAAAGATGGTAAAGAACAACGAGTTTGAAGTTCACGCTATGGAGTCTTTTGCTCCTTATCTAACTGCCCCCAACATCCTACAACAAATTGCTCAACAACTAACTAAAGATGATCACAATTGTCCCAAAAACATGGCTAGCAAAATCTTGGAAAAGAAGTTGCAAAATAAAAAGTTTTTATTGGTTCTAGATGGTGAAGTCAGCGGAACTGAATGGAAAAATGTTCTAACTACCCTCCCAGTTGGTGTTAAGGGTAGCAGAATAGTCCATATCACACAAGGCAAACCAGAAGATCCACCTAGCAGCCATCATCATGTCCCCATTAAGTTAGAAAAACTTAAAGGGCATGCAACCATGGAATTGTTCCATAAGAGACTGCCTAAGGAACTACAAGATAAACACATCAAGGAATACCAAGAACACATTTGCAATATAACTGAAGGGTTACCATTGGCAGTTGTACTCTTATCAGGTCTTGTGCAAACAAAAGAGTTCCCAAGTGAATGGCGAAAGGTTTTTGACTACCTTGGATCCAAGCAATCAAAGAAGCTTGACAGTACGCTTTCTGTTTGCTTTGAGGATCTACCACATGAGCTCAAATGTTGCTTTCTCTATTTTGCTGCATTGCCACCTAACACTACAGTCGAGGCACGCAGTTTAGTGTGTATGTGGGTTGCAGAAGGATTCTTAACACCAAAAGGTGGCAAGTCAATGGAGAAGATTGGCTACATGTACTTGAATGAGCTAATTAATAGGAATCTTGTTGATCCAGTAAAAATGGATGATGATTCTAGCTTTGGGAGTATGTTTGTCAGCATCCAAAACAAAGTCCATGACTTTTTGCAAATTGAAGCACATGAGGCAAGCTTCGTGGAGGTCCACAGTGGTGATGATATCCCCACACTGACAAGTGCTCGTCGCCTCTCTCTACAAAACTATACTGACAAATATGCTGTTCTGGCTAGTCCACCACCAAAGTTGCGATCCATCTTTTCACAGTTTGAGCAAGATCCACCTCATCAGAAGGCCATACACAGGAACAAGAGAGATATTAGATCTCACATAAAAGAATTATTTCATGGATCAGAGTTCCTCCGCGTCATTAATCTGCAAGGGATTGAGATTGGTGAGAAGTTGACAAATGCAATAAGCAATGTTGTGCACTTGCAGTATCTTGGTATCACATCCTGCTCACTGAAGACTATCCCATCATCCATTGGAAGACTTAGTAGCCTTCAAACACTGGATGTCAGGGAAACAGAAGTTAGAGAGCTCCCAATTACATTCTGGATGATAAAGACACTGAGGCATGTGTTTGGTTTTGTTCTCAAATTGCCCAAGAAAATTGGCAATTTGAAGCAGCTACATACACTTGACTCCATAAATCTTGATGTCTCTGAACAGGATTTGAATGCAACGCTTGGAGAGATGATTCATCTTGAGTACTTGTCTGTGTGGCATATCTCAGAAGGAAAATTGGTAGCTCTGTCTAAAGCAATAAACAAGCTCGAGAGCCTTAGGACGCTGGTCTTACAAGGTAAAATTATCCCCTCAAGTGTCTTTATCACATTTGCCCTTCGTCGACTCAAGTTCATGTTTATAAATGGGGATCTGCAAAGTTCACTTATTGATCTGGATTCTATGGTCACTTTTTGTCTCCCTAATCTCATCATGCTTTCGCTGGAGAGTACAAACGTGACACAGGAATTCATTACCAAGTTGGCCGACCTCCCATTTCTTACCACACTCACATTGGGTCATGGATCTTACGGGGAAAAGAAACTTGCATTCTCTTCAAAATTTCCACGTCTGAAGATGATAAAGATTGATGTCAAAGAACTGGAGAGGGTTGAGGTAGAAGTTGCCATGCTTCCAGCACTAAAAAAATTGGAAGTCCACTCCCACTACACTGATCAACATCATGAAATCGAAGAGGACAAACTTGTTCAAGAAACTAGGATTGTGGTTGATCTCAAGAGAAAATAATACTGTTATTACTGAAGGAAAACACTGGTACTTCTGGATGGTGGATGGATCTCTGTTGAGAAGGTAAATCGAAACCCAAATGCAGCCACACAATATGAGCTGAGATGGTACAACCCCTATGTACATATATTACGTGATTATTACTGCCTGCTATGGTTGTGTCTATATAATAATGATAATACGTGTGTGGTACTATAATAATGATAATACGTGTGTGGTACTATGTAACCAGTACCTACTATGTTGTGTTGTGTGTGTTGAAGTTGAATAATTGTAATATTCGTCTGACAGCGGCTGCTGTCAATGGTGCCAGATTACATGTACTTAAGTACACATGTGTTGCTATAATAAAGATTGATCAGTCCTATTGTGAAAGAGTTTGCATGCAATATAGAGAGGATATAAAACTGAACAAGTGCATATATAATCATTTTTTAAAAGTCAAAACTATGCAGTAAATCATATTGTGCTTGTAAAATCTGCTCCTTTCCGATCGAGGACATAAGACCCGCAAGGCTGCACCATGAATGTTAAACATGCTTGCAATTCGAGGGCTTCTCAGTTTATGATGCTTCGTGTAAGGTTGTCCCCTTTTTCACATTGAAACATCTTTTTTTCTGTAAGTTTTCTCTCACTAAACAGATGTTAGTGATAAAAATATATTACTGATCTGGTAGTAGTAATATATTAGGTATAATTATCATCTTCTGCTCTCTTAGCGTAGACCACATTTTCTTGAGGATGAGATGACAAGGGGTGTGTTAGGACTTAGGAGTGCTGGCGATAAAGATGACATTCTACTAATACTAGGGACAAAGTGATATTATTACACATACGGATCCGAAGTGTTGCACGCCTTCGAAAAGGGTTTAACAAATATAACTTATATTACAACCAACAAGTCGACGCAGTATTCAAACATCACATCTACACACGTCTACTACTAAACCACAGGCAACACTCAGAGCGCAGGGTGAGAATTCTACTCGTCATAGTCAGCATCTTCCTTGTCATCTTCATCCTCCGAATAACAACAGCATAGGATGGGGTGAGTACTTTAGCAAGTCCTAACGGTATGGAAGGGCAAAGTATGTGAAAGGCGGAGCAAAGAAAGGCTTGAGGTTTAATTTTTACGAAAAGCAAGTTTTTAAGCAAGGGCTTCCTAATGGAAAGGTTTTTAAACAAGATGGGAAACAATTTTTTTATCATCTTTTAGTAGGGTGGACCTGAGGAAGGTTTTCACTCCCTCTAACAGTTCCCAAATTTTAGTCGGGCACTAGCACGCATCCATGCAGACCCTAGACACAGCCAACACATTTCAAAACACGGGCGTCTACGCCCACTCACACGCCAAGGACATCATAGAAAACTAATCGAGTAGTCGAACAGTAACATGTCAATACCGTGACAACGGCCTATACGGAAAGGTTTTTACACTCTGCAGAGGTTGTACACTGTACCCACAAGTTATGCTCCTCCTGATCAATAAAGTTGCATAACGTTTACCCCACAACTACATAGGCTTCTACAGATTCCACTCAAGACGCATCCAGGGGTTATCCGTCGAGGTTTCACTCTCTCGATGACGCGACAGTACATTTCCGGAGCCGGATCATGGAGATTTACTACAGCCACATCTTTTCTTGGTCCCCTTCTCTACACCAGGTATTACCAAACCAGGAGCTATATCCGTGAGCTTACGGTCCCATGACGTGGGCAATTACATAGTCGAAAGCCGGGCAACGAGTTATCTCACGCATTGCTCCTAGCCTCTTGTGTCCTACCGACCTCCTAGTGGCTCAATGTAGAACACTACATAGAGGGGATAAGTCCCTCCAATTCGTCGTGTTTTGTGGTTACACAAAATTGCTAAGCCGAGCGCTAACGAACCGGTCCTATATTGCAGGGTGGCGTGCTCGTCCACGGTAGGTAGACCAAACCGAAGCCTACACATCTATCACCATCACCTCTTGTGAGCCCCACCCCACGACCAAAATCACCCATCTTCGCCTATCACCAGTTGCACTAATCTCTCCCTATTTTTATTTTACTCGCACCACCAAACTCACTTTAACTCGTTTTGCAAATGTATTGTGTATGGTGTAGCGATGACCAGCATCGCAAGGGGGAAATCCTAAGCGTTCTACTATCAAGGCAACTTTCCGTTATTTAAAAGTATTTAACAACGGAAATCCTATGGCTAACAAGGGTGCGTCGTCAATCGGCTAACAAAGTGGTAATTTATATTAACTATAGCAAGTAACTGATATTAATATAAATACCTAGTAGCAAGAGGGTATAAAACTACACAATGTTTTAACACAATTTATGAAATGAATGCAAGCATTGGGCTCTATGGGCGCGGTAACAAAACATGGGTTCAATATGGTTCAAGGGGGGTGTTAGGACTTGCCTTCAGTGGCATCCTCAAACTCTTCTTCGTACTCGGGTATAAAACTACACAACGTTTTAACACAATTTATAAAATGAATGCAAGCATTGGGCTCTATGGGTGCGGTAACAAAACATGGGTTCAATATGGTGCAAGGGGGTGTTAGGACTTGACTTCAGCGGCATCCTCAAACTCTTCTTCGTACTCAGACTCTTCAGGCTGTCCTTCCTCCTCGAGCTCTTCTTCAGCTACAAACAACAATCACAAATAAGCCTAATAAAAGAAAATCTACAAAACTCAAACAAAACAAGCACCAAATAGAAACATGGAGTTTGGATAGCCGAGGACGGTAGTGCTCGTGATGACGGTTCTAGCGGTGTGTTGGTGGTTGTGATCGGAGCTAAGATGTGGCGGCAAGGTGGCCGACAAGGTGGCTGTGACGGACTGTGGAAAAGCTGTGTGGACACGTGGTTTGGCCTGTGTCCACGGGCCCTGGACACACGGGTGTCCAGAATCGAGGATTTCTCCGTGGACACATAGTCCGGCCCGTGTCCACGGCCCTTGGACACACGGGTGTCCAGAATCGGGGAATTCTTCGTGGACACATGAACTGGGGCGTGTCCGTGTCCGTGAACTGTGACGTGTTCATGGATATGTGGACTGTGACGTGTGATGTGTCCGTGGACACGTGGACTGTGACGTGTTTGTGGACACGTGATCTGTGGCGTGTTCGGGGATTCGTGGACACGTGAACTGTGAAGTGTTCGTGAACACGTGGACATGTGAACTGTGAAGTGTCCGTGGACACGTGAACTGTGATATGTCCGTGGACACGTGGACTGTGACGTGTTCATGGATTTGTGGACATGTGAACTGTGAAGTGTCCGTAGACACGTGAACTGTGACATGTCTGTGGACATATGGACTATGACGTGTCTGTGGATTTGTGGACACGGGTTTGTGACTGTGCCCGTGTTCGTGAATTTGTGGACACGGGTTTGTGACTCTGTCCGTGTCCGTGACCGTGGACACAGGTTCGTGGTCGTGTCTAAAGTTGACATGCGGCCGTGTCCTTGTTCGGGGACGCAAAACCGGGTGTAGAACTCGGCGTGAGAATGCACGTGTGCTTGCATACGACCAGCTCGTAGGGTCACGCGGCCCATTGGTCAAGACCAGGGCTGTGCCCTCTGTCCTGGGTGTGTTCTGGCCTAGGCGCGCTCTGGGCATGCTCTGGGAAGAGCGCGCTCTGGGCGCGCTCTGGCGCATTCCGGGGGCGCTCTGGACGCGCTCTGGCACGCCCCGGCATTCCGGGCACGCTCTTGCGCTTCCCGACGTGTTTCGGACGCGCCCTATCCTGCGCGTGCGTGGGTGGTGCGGCCAGGGGCTGTGTGTGCGTGTGCGTGGAGATGCCCAGGGTGTGCCTAGTGCGAGGGTGGCGGTTTGGTGTGGGCCGCGGCCGTCGGCGAGCCGGAACGCGGCGGTGGCAAGGACGCACTCTGGCCGCGTTCTGTTCGCCCTGCGTGCGCGTGGGTGGTGCGACCAGGGGTGTTGCCCTGCGGGGCTGCAGCTAGCCAGCCAGAGGCTGGGCGCGTGTGTGCCTCGGGGGTGCCTAGTGCGCGGAGGGCGGTGTGGTGCTCGCTGTGGCCGACGGCGAGCTGCAACGGCGGCGGTGGCGCCGAAAGTGCGCGGGAGGGGCAGCACTGTCGAGATGAGCGAAGGCTCGACAGGAAGACCCCTCCTCGGGCGAGGAGCTGCCACAGGCTCTAGGAGGCTCGTGACACGCTCAGCTTGGCCTGAGACGGCGCCACGGTGGCCGGCGCCATGAGCCGCACGGTAGCTGGCGGCAGCTCCCGTGGAGGGACCAAACGGGGTGTGCGCCGGCCGCTTGGCGAGCTCAGCGAGCCTCCTCTCAGTGTGGTGATGCTGTAGGAGGGTCGAAATGGGTCGATGGCCACCGGATTCAAGGGGAATCGGCGGCGGCGTGCGGTGATCGGCGACGGTGAAGAAGAGGTGAAAACCAGAAATTCGACGAAACGAGGGCAAGTGGGAGGCCGGACCTAGGCAGGACAGGTGCGCGGGAAAGGGGCGCACTCGCGGCAGCCCTGTCGCCTTATAGTTGGGCGGCAATTAGGTGAGTTTCCTCCGACGTGGCCGCGAGCGGCATCAATGCCCGCTTGTGCAAATCTCGTTCGGGGCAGTTGGCGGACAGCGGGCACGCCCGTGGCAAGCAATGGCTGCCGGCGTGCGATCGTGGGGAGGCAGCACGGCACCATGGCGGGCGTTTCCGGCCGGCGGCGCGCGGCATCATTGCGGCGACTTCAATGGCGACGTGACAGGGCGAGCAGGGCGGTCGCGAGTTAATGGCCGTCTTCTCGCGTGGAAGGAGCTGTCAGGTATCAATGCGAGCGGCGGGACGGAGTTTGTCACGGCGGCGAGGCAGTTCGACGGCGTCCAGCGGAGGGCACTGGGAGTGGCGTCCGTCTGGCCAAACTGACCGCGAAACCAGGGGCGCGGTGGCGGTTTCCCGCGTGTGGCGCAACGGCGACGTGACGACTGACGGCGACGGTGCTCCGACAGCGGCCGAGAGCGCGGCGTGGCCGGAGCAGCACCGTACAGGTGGCGCCCGCACCCTGCTCGGTGGGGCGAGCTGGGGAAGAAGGCAGGGGAGCGCGCGCTGGGCCGGGAAAGAGCAGGCCGGCTGGACCAGTGCAGCATTTTGGGCCGCGCGGGAGATTTGAAATTAAATCTCCAATTTTTGCTAAAAGTCAAGGGTTAAGGAAATTCCAAACTCCAAAAAATCAAGCAAATAAACACCAAAAGCAAAAGCAAGAAAATCCGAAAAATCAAGCACTTGGCACATTCTAGTTTTAAAATTTTGAAATTTCCCTTTTAGCTATGTTGTTCTATTTTAGTTTCATTTTTGCAATTTTTTAAAAGACCATAGAAAAGCTAGGTTCACAAAATAAAATTTTTAAAACTCCCATTTTCTTGGCTTAAGATTTTTGGGATGTGACATAAGGACATGCCCATCACAACTGCTGCTACCTGCAGTCAGCGAACGCTTGCACCACGATCGATCGGCAGCTGCGAGGAAGCTTCGAATATCCCAGCAGGTGTCCCTTTCAGGCCCCAGTTTGCATCGGCTTTGGAAGTTTCGCCTCCGCGGGCGAAGCGCGTGGTGCCCGCGTTGCGTAATAAACTGAAGATCATCGTCGACCAACAAGTTAACGCAAAGTCAGCTTGATTACGACTTTGCATTTGCAAGCTTAATCAACTTTTTAGGTTGCCGGAAACGAGCCTAACTGCTTCCTTGTGCTCTCTGATAAACTGATTGGTTACTTTGCCCTAGTAAATTAACAGGCAGAAACAAATAAACAAGTTTGGTGGTTGTTAAATAAATTATATATAGGATACACTAAATTCAACTCTAAAATTTTTCTGTACCGTAGCAACAAGTTAAATCAGATGATGCAGAGTCAAGGTCAATGAAAATGGGATCTTTCTAGGAGGGCGTGCTGGCCCTTGCAGAATCAGAGTCATCAAGCTGCAAACGTTCCATTTGGATCGTTGCTAAGGCACGGTTTATTTATTTATTTTTCTGCTGAAAAGAAAAAAAACCCACCATGACATTGACCTTTTTGATCACGAACCTACGACGGAATACATACCCTTGACCTTCGATAGCTACTGAGACGTTCGACTCCTTTTGCTGAATTTGGGAGAATCCATCCATCCCTGCGTTGTCGTGTTAACTCTGGGTCGTACCAGCGTGCATCTCTGTTAAATTCAACAGAGGAAAAGAGCGGGAACTTCTGGAAATTACAAAATAATCAAACACGAAAACGAACCAGTTCGCCCAAAACCAGCAGCTGCGAAGACGTGCTGCCGTCCATTGGAAGCGTGCAAAGTCTGGCCAAACAGCTCGATTTAGAAATTTCTCGCAGCTGTGCCTGACGTGCGTCGCACATCCCTTCACTTGATGTATATCTAGACCACGAAAACCCCCTATATAAACAGATAAGCAGCAACCATTGGTTTGAGTTCCTAAGCTTTTTACGAGTTCCGTACACAAAGGACAAATCACTAGATCCCAGTTCCCACGCATGGTGCCTCCCGCGACAGCTCTCGTGTCCGCGCCAACGGCCGACGTCTCGACGTCGCAGAAGCAGCGCGACGGCGGCGGCAACCAGCGGCAGCGGCGGCTGGACGAGCTGCGGCTGCGGCGCGTGTTCGACATGTTCGACCGCGACGGCGACGGCGTCATCACGCCCGCCGAGCTGTCGGGCGCGCTCGGCCGTCTCGGCCTTGGCTTCGGCGCGCCGGCGCCAGGGCCCAGTACCGGCGCGCTCGACGCCGCCGTGGAGGCGTACGTCGCGCCCGGCATGGCCGGGCTGCGGTTCGTCGACTTCTTGGCTCTTCACACCGACCTCGCGGCAGCCGGCGGTGACCACGCTGCGGCCCACGGCAAGGAGGACGAGGAGATGAGGGAGGCGTTCCGTGTCTTCGACGAGGATGGCGACGGCTACATCTCCGCCGCGGAGCTGCAGGCCGTGCTCACAAGGATGGGGCTGCCCGAGGCTAGGTGCTTGGCAAGGGTGCGCGACATGATCGCCGCCGCTGACCAGAATAGCGACGGCCACGTAGACTTCGACGAGTTCAAGGCAATGATGGCCGGTGGCACTGATATTTAGTCAGTCTCAAAAGTTGGATTTTTTTTCTTGCACTACATACTCCCAGTTTTGTGTCCTGTACATAGCTAGAATTTCATTTGTCTGGGTCTGCATCACGTCATCTGCCAATGCTCAATGTGACACTGGGATTTCACTTTTTTTTGGCTGATTTTACTTGTGTTCACAAAAGTTGTGTTATAGTTTCGTTTTGAGAAAAGCAAAGATCCACCTTTATCTTGCGAGATATTTCGTGTACCCATTCGGAAAATCATGCTTTTATTATGGACTATAACCAACAAGTTTTGTTTAGTTTTTGTATACCCTCACGGCTGACTGGTTGAAAAACTTCTGACTCTTAACTCACCTGTGGTAGCTAGTTATTTTATATATAATGTGAACACTACACAAAAAATCTGTTGGTTTGTGACGATCATATTTCATCATAAATTAAAAAATATCATAAAATAGTATTTGTATGTACGGTACCTCGCCTTATAGATTAACTGCTTGATGTTTTCTTATTTTTCATCATGGATTGATACACTGACATTCCTGAATCGTCACAAAACAGCTCAGGCCCAACCATAGCCAAGACTTTTGACGAATTAAATCATCACAGTCTTGATCTATTGTCAAGTGAGACCTTTTAAAATTCTAACTTTTCAATCCATTATTCTCAATTGCTCAACTCACATAAGACAATATCATCTATTCAATTCTCAACAAATAATATATATTAAACCTCTTCTCATTACATAAAAAAGTTATGATCAACCACCAAATACGACAACATAAGTTTTTATTCGGAATGAAATAACAGTCTAATTAATTTTTGTCCAGCACGATGTATAACTATGTTTGACTACTTGAATCTAACTTGCCACAAGCTCAAGTTATGCTTTGATATCAACTTGATTTGAAGACCTGCACATGATCTGCAGCCACAGCTAGCCGTAATAAGCACTTCCACAAAATCGTCGCCTCAGCTAGCGGCAACGTTGTGACAATCTCGCAAGTGCAGCAGCAGGATCCGCAACCATGAGGGCAATCTCTAGTTCTCGAAATTACAATCTGGAAGGTAAAGAGGAAAATCTTATCTGTAAGATCAGATCAGAAGAAGAGCTTCCTCTCATCAGATCCATGGCATTGTCCTAAAGAGAGAGGCAAACCACCTCCAAAAGCTACTCAAAACCTCTCCCTAATATAAATTATTGAGAATTAATCTAAAAATTCATCTCTAACAGCTCCCCTAAATCCTCCCAATTTTATAGGCTCCCTTAAAATCCCCTCATCCATGGACAGATTCCTGGAAGTTTTTTGCCCTCCCAATCCTCCTCCCGCCAGAACATTTCGCTTGGCATTGATCTCCTGGAGCCCCCATGTCACCAAGGAGGCGCAAGGGCCGGATCGTCCTGGAGAAAAACAAAAGACCAGACGTCCGTCCGGGTGGATGCACCTCCAGTTGCCGCTGCTCTTCGGGTCCCACCACAAAGACCCCCCCCCCCCCCCCCCCCCGGCGAAAAAACATGTGTCGGCGGGGCCGTTGGCGCATTGGATCGGACGGTACGGAGCAGCGTCCTGCCAAAATCCGCTTTTGATTGTCCTGCCCACCTAGAAGAGTGGTGACGCGTTGCGTCCTGTGTGTCATGTGCCCATGTGAGTGCGGCGCTGCGCTTGCTGCGTGCCGGGCAGAAGCATGTGTTGTATGCTAGCTTGGGGCGATTGCGACAACCTATGATGACATGTGATTGATGATCACCAGAGCTGGTTGAGGTTACATCTATGTCTAATCCTTCTCCATGCTGAACTGTTGGTTAATTATGTTAAAATTAAAGTAGTTATGGGATCTAATTAGGAGAGTTGTTGCAGGAGGGGAGAAGAATTGACCCAAAACTCCTTTGGGAGTGATATGTTTGGGGAGCTTTTGGAGATGCTGTAAGAAGAAGTTTCTTATCTCAGTTATAGATTGTGAAAGACCGCCTCACAAAAGAGACAATCCATCGATCACAAGAGACAATCCATCGATCACAGGATCTTATCGGGTGTCACTCAACGAAGCGAATACCAACAGTACAACTCAAGCACGATAAAATACATTACAAACTGTTGATTAAATTAATAAAACAGTGATTTTAAAAGCGTGAAAGTGATAACCTTATTTACACTAGGGTCTCCTGAAAACTATCTATAAGATGACATCGAGCCCATACGATGCATTTTCTAGCAGCACACAACAGCAGCGCGACGAGCCGGGCTCCCAATGTAGAATGTCACCCTCGGGGTTGCTTCTGCCAATTGGTTTATTAGAGGGAGAGAGAAACCACCTGCCCACAAAACCACAGAGAGCCAAGCCCTGAGCATTTAAATGCTCAACAAGTCTCACTCGTCAATGTAGCCATCTACAGCCAACTCCAAGGATATGATAAAGCTAACTCACAGGGATGGCCATTTGCATAAAATATAGCACTATTAGTGAATCTTTACTTTGATCTTTAGAGGTAAGTTAAGTTCAAGGAATGCAAATTTAATTTGCACTAAACTATAGCAAACATGGTTGCCACACAATTGCCTATAAACTAAGCAAACAATTCATATTATTATTATTAGTCCACTTAGTACTACGATGGGACGCAATGAACAAGTAATACTCGTTACAGTGAGGGGCGGCGATTATAATCAATTTATACCAGCTGGGAAAACCTGAAATACAGGGCCGGCCTGAGGCCTACCGCTCCCAAGCACATGGTCCTCCATGCGATCACCACGCCGAGTGCATCCATGGTTAGATCCAAAGCTCCTCCACTTCATGTTGAAAGAGAGGTAGAGGACGTGCAACCATTACGGTATTGAGCTGCATCGGTTTTCTGAGTCTCATATCCCCATTATGTAATCGGTATTGTTCAAACTTGCTCAACAGAGTCACACTCGACCTGTCCTTAATCGATATAGACAGGGCTACCACCGTGAAGGCCCAGCCTTCCCAAACTATCCTATATATCATCTCTGTCCAGTCTAAAATTTATTAATATATGGGATAAATTAAAACCTAAGTCTAATATGTTGTAACACCTATAGCTCGCGAGTGACTTTTCGCCCACTCGACTTCTACCGTGAACTAGAACCCATAGCTTAGCTCTACACCGAGTTACCTACACCAAAGATAGTTAACCCAAGGAAAAGAGGTACCTAGTAGGCAATCTAGGTTCCAATGAACTCCAAAACCTAGTGCATAATACAATAAGCAACAACACACCGTGATAAAATAAAAATATTAAACAGGGTTGATGTACTAGGGCTTGCCTGGGCTTTGAACAATGTTAGCACAAACAAGAGAGAGATCAGCAGCAGCAACGGGCGGCTCTTGAGCAACCAGATCCACCAGCTGGCCTTCCATGTCGCTTACTAAATGTATGAAATGATATGCAGGCGATGATCAGTTATGCACCTAATAGCATTCTAATGTTTTAACTCGTCACCGCATGCGAGGATAAGTTCACATGCGATGATATGCTTATGAATGAATGCATATGACAAGGGTTTATCTACGAATGGTTCATGCACAAATGAGTTTATTAAAATAAAGCACTAACTACATTTATATGACAAAGTTCTGATTTTTACCTAAAAGAATAGTTTTCTATAGTATTCTATTTGGCCATAATAGGGAAGCTATTTCCAAACCTTGTTAATATTGTTCTTGAAGGCATAAATTACAAGTTTTTTGTTCATAAAATTAGTAAGGCTATAAACTAATTTTTGAACAAGTCTTACAATTTATTGCAAAGCTATGAAATTATAGTGAATTAATTCCTAACTGAGGGTAATAAATCATTTATAAATAATCTACAGGCACCTAATTTCTAATTAATTCTAGGATGATAGAACTTAATCAGTAGAAGCTAAATAAAAAAAATTTACATTTTAATTATGCATGAAAAATGATGATATGAACAAAGGTATAATGCACATTATTTAATCATTATAATTATTGCTAATGCAGAAAATGCAACTTTGATTGCTCTAAAATATTCTACATGATGATTCCAATGGTATATTATTTGTGATTTTTTGAGCTAGAATGCATTTTCTGAGATTTTTGCAAGATTTAGCATATTTCTGCGCAATTTTTAATTGATTTCCGGAATAAAATGGAACTCCAACACAATAGGGCCCACGTGGTGGCCTCTGGCCTTTGCCACACGGTCAGCCACAGGGCCCGGCCGCACAGGATCGAGTGGGCGGCGTCGGGCTCGGTATCGATGAGGACGGTCGGAGGATGGACCTCGATGGCAGGGTCGAAGAGATCAGGAGCCCGACGAGATCTCATTCCAAAAATCCTGCACGAAGGGTCAAGAAATCGGTCGACCTTTGAGCCTATAGGGTGCGCCACCATTTAAGGAGCATTGATCCAAGGAGAATCGAAGGGAGCTCACTCAATCAATTGTAAATCGGCGACCAGTTCAAAAACTTGAAACTTGGGGAAAACTTCAAATCTGTCGGGCTTGTGGGGAGACGGTGGAGGTGAGCTCGTGGAAGGCTTGAGCATGATCGTGCGCACCTTTCTTGTGAAGGACGCGGCGGCCGGGTTTGACTTGGTCGGGGGAGCTCGAGGCCTCCTAGCAGTGGGGAGCTCGACGAGAGAGGAGGCCGAGTGAGTGAGGGAGAGAGAGGAAGAAACCTGGACGGGGCGTGGACACGGGGCTGGGCGCGTGTCCCTCCCACCCTGGCACGGATGGCGTGGCCCGGCCGCATGCTCGCCATGGAGGGGGGGTGCGCTGGTGCAGGGGGACTGGATGGGGAAGAAAAAGGCGCTGACAGGCGGGCTCCACCTGACAGAGCAGTCCCAGCTGAGCTTAATACATAAGCAATCTGGGGAACAAAAAAGAAAGAGCAAACGAACTTCAATTGAAATGAAACTTGGTAGAATTGTTCTTTGACATGGGACCTACAACATATATCGCATGCACAAGATTTTTCCAAGGGAGATATGGAATTTCGAAAAATGACTACCTGATAAGGATTCCATCTTCTGAAAGTAGATCAATTAAACGAATTCTAAGATCTGAAACAAATATCTTCATAGCTCTGAAAATCTTGAAACTTGGTAGGATGATAGAATATATCAAGAGAAACAACTTTTACTTTAGTCTCATGCTAGAATTTGAAACATAACTTCAGTTATAACATTTTGAAGATAGTTAAGTGTTAAGGATTCAAATTTTAGTTTTAGCTGTTTTGAATTTGAACAAACCTAAGTAAATATTTATAAATTCAAGAATTTTGATCATGTTTAAATGTTCCAACACTTTTATCTGGAAGAGTTCAAACTTACACTTCAAATTCGAATTAAATTGCAAATTCGGATTACTAACTTGGATTTCTTTCATCTATTTGAGCTTAAATTCTTAACTTTCAAATTCTTTCTAAAATAATTTTTCAACTTTGAGAAACACCAGGTGTTACATAGATGCAGCCAGAAGTATAAACTATATTGTAGAAAAGTAAATAGAGGGAGAAAACCTTGATCACAAGAGTTTAGAAGCGGCCAACGCAGAGGTGCCCACACGTGAGATCCATTCCTGCCAATAATCAAAGGCCCATAGAAAGATCGAGATTCTTGCACCAATTTCTGGAAATCCATGGAACCCTAGGAAATGGGAAAAATCAGGAAATTCAAACATAAAAGATGCATGCAGCAGACACCGCGGCCATCCTGTGCAAAGCAGACGAGCTTGAGCTGTAGCTCCCGCTGAGACAGCACAGTGAGCGTCGCCGCTCCGCTGATGGGAAAGGTCGGCTTGGGTTCTACATGCTGTAAGGCGGCTGCGAGAGGGACTCGAGCGGTAATGTGGTGCAGTGCTCTACACGTAGGGAGCATGGAGGGTGTGGGAAGGTGGGTGAAGTGCAAGGGCGGAGCTACGTGGAGTCGTCGGTGTCAGCTGACACCGACGAAATTCCACAAATCCTTTATTAAGTTACTGCACATTGCTAATCTGACACCGTGTCTCTAATGGAGACATAGGCGACACTTTCTCTTGCCTTCACCCCTGGTGAGGTGGCGCATCTGAACGAGGAGCGACCGGCCACCCCTCGCAAGCTGCCAAGAGAGAGGCAGAGAGAGAGAGAGAGAGATTAGTATATATCACTATAAAAAAGCATTTATCATGACACCCCTCTATAGCAAACACAGGCGGTTAATAATTTAAAACCGTTTGCACTACGAAAAAAGGTGGGTCCCACAAAAAATAACCGCATGAGTAGATACCTCGAATGCAGACGGCTGTTTAAGTCAGCCTCCTGCATTAGAACCATTTATGCAGCGGCCCTTTAAGTCCTCCGTGTGCAATGGGCAGGGTCTTGCAGTCCATGTTGCCAATCCGCATCGCACTGTGCGAGACGTCGGTGTGCTGTTCGATTGCGGAAAAAAACACAACTGCAGTCTATCTCGGCCGTCCGAACACCATGTGACGAGGTTCTCTCTCTCAATGCGCGAGAAACACAACTGCAATCAATACTCATTAAAACAACAGTACGCGAGACAAGGCAGCCACTCTCTCTCCTCTCACAGAGCTCTCTCTCACAGGCCTCTCTCGGTGAGCGCCGCCCGCCTCTAGGGGCCGCGCGCACCGCCGGCCGAGCCGTCCCTGCAGGCGCCGCCGCCTCCCCACACGGCCCGCGCGCTGCCTCCCAAGCCGCCTCCTCGCGTGGCCTAGGGCCCACGTGCCGCCGCCTCCATATCCCCCTCTCTCTCTTTCTCTCTCTCAATGGTGGCAGCACTTCGCGGCGTCGACGTCAGCGGCGGTGCGGGAGCGACGACGACAGCGGTGCGAGGGCAACGGCGGCTTCGGTCAACGGCTCGAGGGACGACAGCGACGTAATCCACTCGAGGTTCTGCGTGAGCTCCTCTCTCTCTCCCTCTCTCTAATCTCTCATGCAGATCTCTGCATCGGCCCGTCGAGGCCCGTGAAGCAACGGGATGCGGGGTGACCTCCACGACGGCGGCTCGGATGCACGGGACGGCTCGGGGGACGATGGCGGTGCTCCTAGCGGGGTGCATCTAGCGGGCAGTGCTCTTCTTTTTTTTTATTTTTCAAATTGAACTGTGCTGGCGATGCTCTAACTGGCCGCTGCATTAGAATATTCTAATGCAGATTCTAATGCAGGCAGTTTTTATTTTGCCGCGTGTACAAATAGGTATTTTTACAGGCTTAAAAATGCCGCGGAATGGAAATCCGCCTGTGGAGATAGCTTTAAGATCGCCTGGAAAAACTGTTTTTTAAGTAGTTTATTTGAACTCATATAGCTTATCCAAGTGCTAATCTATGATGAATTTTTTAAAACATTACGAAGTAGTGGCCTGAATTGTGATGCATTTGATAAAACATCACCCTATTACAAAGAATACAGCATGGATTGCTAGGTTTCTTCTAGTTAGGGATGCAAAGTTTTCTATTTTGTTTTTTTTCAGTGAGTCGGCCTAAAACTTTTCAAAATGAACTAACTTCCCTTCTACCCTATATTGTTAGTGAAATAAAATGAACTATAGAAGATTAACCTACAAATACCTTTTAGATATCCTATTGCATCGCTACTTGTAGTGGAATCTTGCATATCTATATAGACACAACCAAGTACGTGTCATTGATTGCTATTTCTGTGCAACCACGTTGCGCCACATAATCTCAAATATCACATAACACTCGATCATAAGTCCTATATCATCCATGCCTCAAAAAAAGTCCTATATTATTCATCCATCTATGTGTTAGCTTCAATGGAATCAACACATGCAAACGAAAGAGCAGCACTCCTACTCTTTTCTCTCATTTACCCTTTCTATATCCAAAACTAACATCCAACTAGCAATTTTTTTGTTCACAAGATCATTGCGCTTCCTCTTAGATTGGGGTTTTTTCTCTGTTTACGTTATGGAAATCCACATAGCAAAATTTTAATAATCTATAAGATCATTGTCCTTCCTATTAGTTATAAATTGGGTTTTCATCATCTGTGAAAATGCTCACAATACTACCTAGTTGACCCCTTAGAGGTGAGCACGAAACATGTCTGTCCCCGTCTTCCCACAGCAATGCTCGGAGAAATCAATTAAGTAATAATATACTTCCTATGTTTTTAAATGGCAGATTTTAAAATAGATCAAAATGATTATGGACCATTCATTTGCATGAATCTCGATCAATAAATTATATTTTACCTCATAGGAGGTAAAACCTCTCTCATAATTATAATCATTAGTTTGGAATGTTACGATGCATGCAACAGTTCTAAAAACTACACAATTCAACGATTGAGATAGATTTCTAATCTTACCTCCTAAGAGGTAAAAATATACCATTTGATCTACCTTTTTAAATTGTTGTTTATTTGACTTTTAATTATTTTTGACCATTTATTTTATTCAAAAAGTATATATGATAACAACACAAATGAACATTTTTTATAAGATAAATAGTAAAAATAATGCTAAAGTCAAAGATGAGGTTTCTCAACCTTGTGAGTCACACTTCTGGCCCGGAAGTATTAAAGTTAAAGAAAAGTTTCTCAACCAGGGTTCCTTCCACATAGGAGATGGGAATCAGGTGAGGTTCTGTAAAAATAAGTGGGCTGGATATTATACTTATAAAGAAAAATTCCCATTATTGTATCATATAACGAGAGAAAAATATTTCTGTAGTGGCAGTTTTTGGTGCAGTTTCATTCAATATTTCTTTCAAGAGAGCAATAGGAGAAAAATTTTAATTCTTTGGCCCCAATTAGTATCTAATATTGATTTAGTGTCTCTTAGTGAGAAGAATAAATCATTTAGTTGGGACTTGCATTCAGCTGGCCGCTTTACAGTACAGTTTATGTATAGAAGTTTAATTAATGATGGGATTAGTGTAAATAACAAGGTTATTTGGAAGCTGAACTTACAACTAAAATTTAAGATATTTATATGGTATCCTTATCACGGCATAGTACTGACCAAAGATAACTTAGCAAAGCAGAATTGGCATGGTAATAGAAAGTGTTGTTTTTGTTCCCATGATGAAACATTAAACATCTCTTTTTTTTTAATGTCACATTGCTAAGTTCCTTTTAAGAATAGCACATCTTGCCCTTAACTTGCATCCACCTAGAAACTTTAGATGCATGTTTAGCAATTGGCTTAATGGATGTAACAAAAAAGAAAAATTGCATTGGTGACACCGAAAGAACACGTCTTTAAAAATTTACCATCGAATCGAATCGGTACATATATGTACCATCGAAAGATACAATTTCCTAAAAATATACCATTCCGTCAATTCTGATTGGTAACGCTGTTAGTGTGGACATTTTTGCCCCTATATTCTTCTAAATCCAAATCCTGGTCTTCTGCTCCTCACTCTCCCCTCACCCCCCCCCCCCCCCCCCCCCCCCCCCCCCCCCCCCCCCCCCCCAATGCTGCACAGCTCCTGCTTCCCATGGGACGCCATGGCTGGGACATCCATTGCACTGGCAGGAGCTGGGGTAGCACACTGGTAGGGGGCCTAGGGGCGCGGAACACCCATTGCACGGGCAGGAGGTGGGGGCGGCACACTGGTATAGGCGCGGACGACCAGAGCAAGGCGGCGGATGGCTAGGTGCAAGCGGCGCAGGGAAGAGGAGGTGCGTCGGCAGGGCGGCTGCGGCGAAGGGCTGTCTGCGCACATGCAGAGCGTAGGAAAGAGGCACACCGGCAGGGGTGGCGCACCGGCAGAGCGGCCGGCGGCGCAGGGAGGTTGGGGGCAGCGGCGCAGTGGGATGGGGCTGCCGGTGGCGCAGAGGGTTGGGGCCGACGGCAGCGCAGGGGGATGGAGGCGGCGACACAGTGGGATGGGGGTGGCAGCAGCGGAAGGAAATGGGCGCGACGGCGCTAGCAAATGTGGGCGGCGGCGCAGGTAGAGCAAGGGGATGGGCGCGGCGGCGCAGGTAGAGGAAGGGGATGAGGCGCGATCTGGATTGGCAGGGGAGGCGCACCGGATGATGCGGTCACGGGAATGAGCTGTGGATACATCAGGGCAAATATGTCATTCGAATTTCTCAGCTCATTTTTTAAAAAAAATACAAAACCAATTAAAACGTGATGGAACTAGACGGAGTGGTATATTTTAAAAAATTAAATCCGGTTCGGTTCGATGCTAAATTTCTAAAAAACGCATTTTTTCGATGTCACCAATCCAATTTTTCCTAACAAAAAATTAGAATGATTACTTTGGGTTTGAGAATCCGCTCTATGTTGAGCTCTATGACTAAGTAGAAATGGTGTGATCTTTGATCAAGCTCAAAGTGTTAAATCAATCTCTTAAAGTTAGGGAAGAAGGAAGCACTGATAAAGAAAAGCAAATTAAGACACCTATAGATGAGATTGAACAATGGGAGATGAATAACAAAATATTATTAGAAAGCTATGAAGAAGAAGAAGATTTGATAAATGAAATATACAATGAAACAAATTACTATGATAGCTCAGAACAATACAACGATTTTATAGATTCTTTAGATGATGTGGGTTTACATAATGCAATGGAAGCTATGGAAGTAGACATAGGAAAAAATAAGAATAAAAGAAGTAGGTATGGTGAAAGTTCCGTAAAAAACGAAGGAGAAAGGGAAAGGCCATCTAAGGTAGCAGGAAATTGGCCTCCAGAGAAAGATGATTACCCTTACAGCTATATACCAGGGCAGTATGCTTATATGGGTACAAAGAGAAGAGACTTCGAGAGAACCGTAAAATTTCAAAACCATAAGAGCGATGGGGCAATATTAAAT